>JAWDJV010000319.1:0-21289 GCA_033119285.1 Teratosphaeriaceae sp. CCFEE 6253
CACCAACGACCCATCCGACCCTTCCAAGACCGACACCCCCACCGACGAGCCTACCTCCTCCCCAGCAGAACAAGAAGTATCCTTCCACTTCGACCCCCTCTTCACAAAGTACTCCCTCATCCTCGACGGCCTGCTCACGGGCCTCGCGACCCTCACCACCGCCGGCTGGCAAATGTACCTCGTCGCCGTCGTCCTGCCCCTGGCCTCCGGCACCGGTCCCTCCGCCAAGGGCACTATCCTGCAGATGTGCTCCGCGTCGCAGCGCACGGACGCGCTGTCCGCCATCAGCCTGGTGGAGTTGATGGCCAGGCTGGCGAGCACGAGTATTTTCGGTCTGGTGTTCAGTGCGTTTGCGGAGGTGGGGAAGACGCACCTGACGTTTGCGTGTAATGCCGCGATTGCGGTCGTGGGGTTCGGGATCTTGATGTTCGCGCGATTCCCGCCGAAGGGGGCGAGGAGGTGGGTGGAGGGGGAGCGGGATGACGCGATGGAGGAGACGTGAGGGTTGGCTTTGCTCTGACACGGGCCTGGTCTTGGACGTGTGGCTTCCCGGATCACGCACGCTGAGGCCTTACCAACGAGCGTCTATATGGCCAACGCGAAGGGAAGAAGTCAAACTCCGGCTCCGGCAAGAGACACCTCGCGGAGCGTGCTAGGACGCAGAACAACTGAGGTCCGCTGGCCCAGCACGTTCGTCAATCCCCCGTCAACGCGAGATCTCCGAGGCAGAGGCGGAGGCTCCAATTCGGGCACTCCACGGCACCTCGCAGGCTGAGACATGGCCAAGACACGTACCTGATGCAATCGTTTGCCAGGCTCAGCAACGGCGCCGCAGATCATTCATCGGCTGCTCTATCCGCCCAGGACGTGGAGCCATGGGCATCAGCACGGGCGGTGCCAGACCTCGTAGGTCTTGTTCTGAGACGCAGGAGTTCGGGCTCTGGGCTTGCGGATTGCCAGATACCTCGAAAATCCATACCCGCACTGGATCGATCCAGCTTCGAACACGACCGGGCTGATGTCTAGACATGGCCACCTCACTTTGAAGGCTGAACCTGAGCCAAATGGTGGGAGGGTGACGCGAGCAGCGCAGCTCACGACAAATTCAAGAGTACTGTGCCACCGCGATGTAGAGATCAAGTCGCTCCGTCATCTTTCATGCCAGTCAGTCTTGCGACGCTGGGTTGAGACGTCCTTGTCTTGTTGGCGCTACCAACCACAATTGTAGCCGGCTTGTGAGGAGCGTGGGGACTTGACAGTACCGCCCGACTTCGGCACATGAAGACATTTGCAAAGGTCTCGGGCAAACCCAGGCCAGGGCCAATGGTGTCGCAGCGAAGCCGTTGGCTGCGTAAACAGCTGTCCCGAGCTCCACACTTCCCAGGTTCAGGCTCTGGAACGCGCAGCCGATGCCCAGGGCCTCAAGTTGGCCTCGGAGGACACGTTGGCATCCGAGTTGTCTTGCAGCGCTGCTGAGGCCCCGTCACAGTACATTTCTGCGACATCAGGTGACACCTGTCATTGGCTGGAGGCTTACTGATGTGGCTTGTACAAATGACGGGTCTACATCGTGTTCGTCGAAACCTGATACTCATGCGTGATCCGTATCGACCGCGGATCCGACGACGCGTGGTTCGACACCGTCTCCTCGCGCTCATGGTTGCCGGCCGCGACATTCGTATGGTTCCCCTCCGCATCCGCCACGACCGGCCGCAGCGGCACCTCGTCCGTATCCAGCCTCTTCGACTGCGAGAACAGCTCCGTGGTGCGGTGGCTGCTGGGGTGGCTGATGTTGTAGCTGCGCGACGCCGAATTGCTCCCCACCGTCGCCTTGACACCCCCCGTCGCGTAGCTCAGCGCGGTGGGGCGGAGGCAGGGGATCGTGGGGTAGATGAGGGTCCAGCAGAGGGAGGAGTCGAGGGAGACGAGGAAGCCCACCAGGCCGGTGCCGGAGGGCTTGCTGGGGAAGGAGTGGGTGTATTGCGAGATGACGATGCCCAGGAGGACCAGGTCCCTGCTGCGCGGTCAGTCGAGAGTCATGCGCTGGTGGTTCGCTCGAGCACGTACATCAGGGGCGGGACGCTGAACCAGGCCATGGCGTTCAGACGTCGCAGTCGCGTGATCTGGATCTTGCGGAAGCAGAACACGGGCAAGGCGACGTTGGCGAATGTTTGCAGCACAAACAGAGCCGAAGCGGCGTTCCATCGCGCAACCTGCAAGAGGTATCAGCAGCTACCATGCATCCTGGAGGGACAGATGACATACCGCGTTGGGGCAAGACGCGTCGGCCCCAGTGCTTAACGCACGCTGTGGAGAACAGTTCACCGACACCACCAAGCACGCGATCACGGCGGACAGCAAGCAGAATGCAATCGAGGCTCGGCAGATCAGGCGATGCTGTCGTGCGGCCACAATCTCGTCCAGGAACAGCGCGGAGGCGGACGCGGCCACGCCCTTTGCCGCGATGAGGCAGATGGTGCTGGTGAAGACTGTCTCGATGGCGATCAGCTGGAAATCGCTGGGGATACTGGTTCCTCGCCTACCTCGCCAGCCCGGCTGTACTCCTTCTCTTCCAGGCGCGCTGTCGAGATGCCGGCGCCGTGGGTGAGAGCGGCGTATGAGGTTGCCCAGCTGGAAGCCGCGAGCGCCTGGGCGAGCAATCAGTCGAGCTCCGTTGCGCGCGGCATTGAATCACCACGTACATATGCGATCAGGAGGGCGTATTCTGGCGCGCGGATCTTACGCCGGATCCACAGTCGGACTACGAGACACAGAATGCACCAAGTTGCGAACAATGTGGTCGTGACCCATATCGCTGGTTGACGGTCCCAGGGCGTCGGGGTCGTGAAGCGGTGGCCAGAGCCCGGCATGGTTGATTCAATTGCTGCGGATGACAACGAGCTCGAGGTGGGCGATGGGTGGCTGTCGGGGAGTGCTCGGTGGGGATGTGGAAGCGGCTCAAGCCAGCATACCGCGAGATCGATACGGATCGCGGCCCAGCCTGCTGTGGTGCTCGATCGGAGCGCGTGGGCATTGCGGGAAATTGGCGCAGCTAAGGACCATCATGCCGTTCGGGGAGAACGCTGGGGCGTGTTGCACTCCGGCCTCAGCGCAGGTGCATCGCGCAGGTCCCGGGATCGATCTTGGCAGTATCGGGGGGCGTCGCGAGATTATTGCAGCCGGAGCATGGGATAGATCATGGAGTGGAGGCTTGCAGGCCTGCAGGCTTGCAGCCTCTCGTTGCATGCTCTCAGCGTGTCCCATCAGCGTGTCCCATCATCGGCTTTGTCCCCGGGCGCGGTGGGATCGAGTCATGGCCGCTGGTGCTGCCACCCCGGCTCGCGCGCTAAGCTCGACCGCCACCCGTGCCCGGAGGCATTCCGCAGGATCTCCCGGCGAACGAGGAGCGCGTGCGCCGGAAGCTGTGGCAGCATCAGCTTCTTGCGCTCGCGTGGCCGGTGGTGGGCGGCGGCGCTGCGAGGCCTCGATCCCAGAGCTGCAGACGAGACAAGCTGCTAGCGCCGAAGTCTAATCCTACGTGCCGTGTCTCCCCCGCCGGGCTAGTCCGCCCCGAGCAGCGGAGGTCCCGTTCCGCTGCCCGTGCCATCTCGGCTCGTTACGCCCGTGCAGAGACATAGATGAATGTACATGCAACGACGCCGCGCAATGATGCTACTGCTGGACGAGCGGGCGAGGGTGGCCTGGCTCCGACCCTGCGCCCGCTCTATGATGTCCGGAGCCTAGCGTCGCCCAATGGCACCACCTGCACTCGGCACCGCAGGCGAGGCCGCCGCCAGTGGCTGCGAGACGTAGCGCCGTACCTGGCAGACTGTCAATCACGGCACTCCGAGCGGCACTTGGCGAGGCTACGGGAAGTAAGAAGACCTGCTCGGGCACCGATATGTCTCTGGACATCCTGGTCTCGTCACTGCCGATCCAGCGCGCCCCGGCACTAAAGCTGCGGCTGGCACGGGACAGGGTCTCTCCGAACGACTCGTGCAGAGCGGCAAGCGTCCTGGCCGGACCTCGACGATAGCGCTCTACTATGCGAGCTCACTAACCCCCTGCTTGGCCCCATGCAGTGGGGTCAGCTCGGGCACGCAAGGTGACGGTCTCATCCGCTGCCACGCTGGTGCTGGAGCGCCCCCGTCTCCACCTTCTTCTGCACCATCAATCACTGCTGACTGCTCTGTGCGACCCCTTCCGCGCCACCCCACCGCAGTCCCGCCAGCATGCCGCACTCCGAGAAGGGCTTTACCGCCCGCCCGGCGGTGACGTCGGGCCCGTCAACACCGCCGCGCAACCTGGACGAGCGGGACATGAAGCGCATGGGTCGCCCGCAGCAGCTCGAGGTTCGCGAGGGCCCACGCCGCCTGGACGTTGTTCCTGATGAGCTGATGCAGTGCACCAGCGCATTTTTGGGCCCTGGGGTCTGATGGGCTTCGCGTCCGTCACGGGCGCGGTCTGGCAATACGTCCTCATCACCTTGATCTGGTCATTGCCCAACGGCGGGCCCTCGGGCGCGCTGTACATGTTTCTCGTGAGCTGCGCCGGGCTCATGCTGAACACCCTGTCGTTGGCTGAGATGGCCTCAATGTGGGAGCATCTCGCGCTGTAGTATGGTGATTTGTCGCTGATTGCCGACCAGGGCGCCTTCGGCTGGTGGGCAATACATATGGTAGGAGGGCAGAGGTCTGAATCCGGAAGCGAGACTCTCACTGACATGTCCGCCCGGGCGTTTCAGGATCTCCGAATTCGCTCCTCGACGTGCGCAGAAGCTGTTGAGCTACATCGTAGGCTGGTAAGGGTCGGCGTAGGACTCACTGGTGCACTGCCACATCTGCTGACAACCCTACCCCATTGCTCTCCAGGCTCACCCTACTCGGTTGGCAAGTCGGCTTGGCGTCCGTCTGTTACGCCGCAACTTTGCAAATCCAGGGCCTTGTCGTACTGCTGCATCCCAACTTCGTCTTCCAGGGCTGGCACGCCTCCCTCATGACCATAGCGGTTGCTATCTGTGCCGTGTTCTTCAACACGGTCTTGGTCGGGGCGCTGCCAACCCTGGAATTCGTTCTCCTGGTCCTTCGTAGGTCGACTGACCCTTCAACGCCGGCTTGAAAGCTGACAGAAAGCAGATTTCGCTACCTACTTCGCCTTCATCTTCGTACTTGGCTTTATGGGCCCGACCTCCACCACAGCGGAAGTGTTCAATACGTGGCAGAACGAGAACATGTGGCCGAGCCTCGGGACAGCAGTCCTAGTCGGTGCGTAATCAGCATCATCCAAGCGATCCCAGCCAGCGATGCAGCCACTGACACCGCCCAGGCGTCATCGCACCGATCACGACCTTGACCTCCGCGGACAGCATCTGTCATTTGGCCGAGGAACTAAGGGATGCAAGCAGATGGCTCCCACGCATCATGGTCGCCGCGGCAGCGAGCAACTTCGCCATCGGCTTCGCGCTCCTCATCATGATCCTCTACCGCGCGGGCGACATCGACGCCGCCATCAATTCCCCAACAGGCCAGCCCTACATCGAGATCCTGCTCAACGCGACCGGCAGCGTCGCCGGCACCTCCGTCCTGGTCGCCTACATCACCCTCGCCCTGATCTTCTGCGCGACCAACATCGTCACGACGAGCAGCCGCCAACTCTTCGCCTTCGCGCGGGACCGCGGCGTGCCCTACTCGAGCGCGCTCGCGCGGGTCTCGCCGCGCAGCCACATCCCCGTCCCCGCGATCCTGTGCACCATCAGCGTCACCATCATCCTGTCGCTCATCCTCATCGGCTCGAGCCTGGCCTTCAACATCATCGCCTCGCTGGGCGGCGTCGCGATACTGAGCTCCTACCTCACCTCCGTCGGCACGCTGGTCTACCAGCGTTTGTACGGCTTCAAGCTGCCCCGGACGCAGTTCTCGCTCGGCATGCTCGGCCTGCCGATCAACCTGGCGACGATCGTCTTCGACCTCTTCGCGTTGGTCATGGTCTGCGGTGTCCCGTCCATCGTTGGCTCTAACAATCACTGACCGCCTCATAGATCTTCTTCCCGGCCGCGCCGAATCCCACAGTCACGACGATGAACTGGGCCTGCCTGATATTCAGCGCCGTGGTGGGCTTCGCGGTGGTCTTCTACTTCACCCGGGCTAAGAACATCTACCGGTCCCCGGTGGAGATTACGCGCGCAGAGGAGGACATCGAGATGAGTCCTAGCCGCGACGATGGCGAGTCTTAGACGGTGACGAGAGCTGCATTTAGCAATCAAATGCGAGTCTGCCACAGCCGATGCTCCGAATCTCAATCAGAACTCTGGCTTGTATGTCGCTCATGTGGTACCTCGCGCAAGGAGGATCTGCTGGGGATGCCCCCGGCGTCCACCTTCGAATGCTACCCTATTCGACGTATCATTGGGACATAGGATACGATGCCGACCTTGACCGGAGCTCGGCTGGCGCGATCGTGCCGTTGTTGACGAGCAGCTCGAGGTGTACGGCCCACCCATCAATACTACTCTCACACAGATGAGAGCTTCGACGTGATGCGCACAGGCGAAGCTCAGGTAAGACGTGACCATCGGGTGATTCACAGTCGGCGTTGCTCACCGCCAGCAAGCGACTCTAGGCGCGAGATCCACCCTCAGCATCTCGAACGCGCTCCAGCGCTGTAGATGCCGCTCGCTCTTCCTGTACCGTCTCAGCGCCCATTTGGCCGACCATCCGGAGCACCCGGCGCATGTTAAGACGTCGTTCTTGAGCAGAGCTGGCGGACTCCAAGCGGGGTCGAACACGATCAGGGCCCGCTTCCCCGACTTCGTGCGCTGGATGCCGACAAGTGTAACGGAGTGGCCGGGCCGCTGGAGGAAGATGGGAAGCCGGGACGTCACATGTACGCCCGTCTTCGCCGGGTTGGAAGCCGAGAAGTACGCTTCGACGGCATCCAGGACTTCGCTGCAGGATCTTGGGCCTTTGAATGCTGATCCGGTGCACGGGACTCCGAGGCTGAGGAGCAGGGCCTCGACTTCAGGAGTGCCAATGTGCTTCGCCGTGCCTCTGATCCCGCCTCCCAGCTGCTCGCGGGCGGTGTCGTTGTGTCCTTGGGCCCAGGCAGTCTCGATCAGGTCCTGCAGCTGCGGAATGGTGAGTTTCCGCTGCAGCTGTTCTCGCGCGGGCGATGTAGGCGGCAGTGCGTGGCCGAGCGAGAGGCAGAGCATTTGCAGGTTGCGGTAGCCGCAGAACTGTCCTTCCGTCGGGCGGAGCTTGGAGACTTGGACCGCGGATTGGTCACATAAGTACGCGACTTGAGTATCCCGGTCGTGCTCAAGGAGGTGGGCGAGCTTGGGGATAACGCCCGGGAGAGCGTTGCTGTTGTCTTCGGTGGCGACGAGTGCGGCGGTGCGTGCCGGCATGCGCTCCTGCTTGGTCATGTTGAAGGTTTCATCGAACGGTCCAGACTCTCCCGTCGGCGGGCGTTGTCGTGAGCGGCGATGCAAGCCAGATGGCGGTTTCGAACGAGCCCTCAGGTCAATGGCAGGGCTTTGGGCCTTCGGACAACGTTGGCGCAGCCCGAGAGTATGTTCCTTCGGGCCGCATCTCCGCGCAACAGCCACTCTCCTGATTCGCGCCCGAGAACGAAAGACCCTGCCGCGTCCCTGGAACCCTTGTTGACCGCCGAGCTTCCCTGCTTTGCGTGCTGACGTGTTCCATGAGACGCGACGTGATCCGAGCGCGCCCTCCTAAGCAAGCTTTCATTGGCAAAGGCTTGGTCTCCCTCACGTCCACCCTCCCTTAATCCGCACTGCTCTCTCGACAAATCTCCAAAGCACACCTCAGCGACTTCGACGGCTACTCCAAGCATCATGGCATCCACCCCCTCCACAATGGACGCGCAATACACGTCGACAGAGCAGATGCAAGCGACGCCAAGCCCGCCAAGCTCTACCAAGGCGAGCTCCTCCGAAGCTTGTCCTGCACTCAAGAATGCCATGATGAGCTGACTCCCCACTCACAGCAGAGTGAAAATGGCACCGACTGCTGCGAGGCCCAGGCCCCGAAGAAAGAGAGGACGATCCTGGGCATGCGCGGTGGTGGATTGATATGTAAGGGTTCGCGCCAAAGCTATACAGGCATACGAGCTGACGTGGGTGTATGACCCAGTCGATATGTGCGCCTGCTTCATCTGCTGCGAGTGCATGGAGGGCTGCTGCCACGCGATCGATGACTGCTGTTGCTGTTAGAGCGGCGGCGAGACTGGAGGCGTTACGGAGGTCGCCTTCCGTCGACGGCTTGGTGTCGAAGGCCGTGGGCTGTGACTGGCGTGGAGGCAGGGGTTGCTTGAGGACCTGAGATACCACTATTGCACTATTGAATTGCTCCAGAGACCTCTGTCTACACGGCTGTGTCCTGCCTCCGTGAGATCGCTGTGCAGTATGGACAGCCAACAATCGGCGATTTTCTGCTTTGCCTTGAAATCCATCGTCAAGTCCGAACAGAACACGGGTATTGAAGCCCAGTGGCATCCAAAGCCATCACGACCCAGTCGCTCGACCGCCCCGACACCCTACACAGCCCCCATGATCCCCACCCCCGCCCCATCCAACCCACCCCACTCCTCAAGCTCGCCGACGATCTCCGGCAGCAACCCCTCCACATCCTGCTCCCGCAACCCGAGGGCACCAGTGATGAGGCGACGATAAAGACCCCGCTGCGCCTCGCCCCACGCCCCATCCTTGCCGCCCTCGTTCGCCTCATGCCCATACCCCGCCATCGACATCCCGTGCACGAACTCGCGCAGCAGCCGCGAGCGCTGCGCATGCAGCTCAACCAGCTGACGCGCAAGATCCAACCGAGCATGCTCCTCGTCTTCCTCGCCATCGTCCACGACCGCCACATCGCCGTTGACCTCCGAGGCGAGCGCCATCCGCGTCTCCTCGGCCTGGACCAGCTCGGCCAGCGCGCCCTGCTCCTCCTCCGTGACGAGGTCCTCGCACTCCTTGACCAGCGCCTCAAGCTCCGCCTCCAGCACCCCATCCTCTTGCGCCCCGTCCGCACGATCCTGTTCCCGCTCCCGGCCCTCCCACACCTGCACCTCACCTCTCAGCACCTCGCCCTCCTGCCCGCGGATCCCGACTAAGCGTTCCGCTTCCGCCAGCTCCGCGTTCCGCCCCACGAGCTCGGCGTCCAGCGCCCGCGCCAGTGCGCCCGTCTGCGCGACGACAGAGGGCAGGATGGAGGAGGTGAGGGTCAGTGCGGCGTCAGAGGAATAGTGGGTGGGGTGGGTAAGCCCTCCAGCCCCTCGAGCAGGTTGAGCGCGCAGAACTACCCCCCAAAGTCAGCACGATGCAGCCGGTCATATACGCGCCGCAACTCACGCCGCCGATCTCCTTCGTCCTGCGGTCCTTGGGCCAGTCGCAGGTGGGCCGCTTCACGATCTTGAACGTCACGTTCTCGAAGCCCGCGTCGATCAGGTGGTCGCGGTACTGCTCAATCGGCAGGAAGGGCCGGCCCATCTTGCCGAAGACCTCGTGGATCAGCTCGCCCCATTGCCGCAGGGCGGAGTCCGCGGGCACGGTGTCGTCGTCGCAGTACAGCAGGGCCTCCATCTCGACCAGCTCGATCCAGCCGCCGGGCTTCAGGGCGTTGTAGGCCTGCTTGTAGAAGTGGTTGTGGTTGCTGATCGAGCCGATGAGGAAGCGGTGGTTGATCATGTCGAAGCGGTCGTCGCCGTAGGTCCTGTTCTCCCACACGTCAGCGGGCTAGCCGACGACTGGAGGATGGTGAGGAGTGCTCTTGCCAGTCCATCTCGAAGTCGTCGATCTCGAAGCGGCAGTTGGGCGGCACCCAGCTCGGCTGCACGTCGCTGAGGTCGATGCCCAGCACCTGCGCGTTGGGATAGGCGTCCGCCATCTCGATGCACCACACGCCCGTGCCGGTGCCCAGGTCGACGATCTCCTGCGGGTCCTCGAGCGGGCACAGGTGCAGCGCCCCGTTCATCTGCAGGCGCTGGTTGTGGTGCTCGATGTCGATGCGGTTCAGCTCCTGCTCGTCGTTGGGGAACAGGTAGCGGCCGGCCTGGTAGCCATGGTATCGCCGGCCGTGCTCGAACTCGTACCGCGTCACCGCCGACTGGAGCGAGGTGCTGCTGCTGGCCAGCGAGGCCCGGTCGCCGCCGAAGGTGCTGTCGGCCTCGTGCTCGTCCGCGTCCATGATTCTTATTGCGGCCGCCCGGTGTGTTTGGCGTGGGAGAGTGGCGGCGCACACATGGTGGCGAGCAGGAGGAGGAGGGAGAGAAAGGTTCTTCCGTCAACAGGGTCGCGCGATACCGAGCGGACGGTTCGATCCAGTGTTCGCGTACGCCAGCCGCGCCGGATGTACAGCTCTCGGCCCTGCGCTGGCTCTGCTTTGTGTTCTCACGAGCGGTCTCTTGACGTCGTCGACCGCCGACCGAGCGTATGGCGAGTCGACCGATGGCCTCTACCCTTCGACTTCGTGCGGTGAAGACGGACAGTGAAGCTCTCCCCCACGGCTCGACGATGCCCAGCCCTACCCACCACTGGCTGTGCGGTGCCAGTAATACGCTCGGCCCTGGTCCTGTCCTACCCAGCCGGCGCGACTGATTGGCCGGCCGGGCTCGAGCCCCGCCAACGTGCATCCGGTCGCACATCTCGACTCTCGACCACGTTGCGGGTGCATGTCTAGCCTGCATCTGCGTCGCTTCGAGCACACGGCGCGTAGCCCGCCTGCAGCGATGAGGCACAGGCGACGTGGCGGCAGCGCCCTTGCTGCTCTGCCGCCCGTCAACCCTATCCCGCAACTGCTCACCTCGCCTTGGCCTTGTACCGTCTTCGACCGGCGTCGCAGGACATCGTCAAACCACGCAGCAGCCGCCCGCCCGAGCTCCCCAGTCCGTGACGCCGCAGGGAGTGCGACGAAGTACATGTACCGCTGCCGCCCCTGATTCGACGTCGACAAACACCAGCTCCACTTGGCGAGACCCGACGGGCAGGTTCGCACTCTCAGCATGGCCCGAGTCATAGGCGCGCATATGGTCGGCAGCGTGCCACTGCCTGACACCGCCGCCGTCCTCCGCCAGTGTACCACCGCGCAGCCCAACCGCCTGAAGCGCATCCCGGACGGTGAGACGGGCCTGCGCAACTTATTCACCGTCTGGCAGTCGCAGCTGTTCCAGGTCAGCCCGGACCTGTGCACCAAGTTCGAGTACAACAGGCCGGTCGCCAGCGGCGACTTCACCGCGGACCAGATCGACGCCGGCATCCAGAAGCTGAAGGACGCCGGCCCGCTGGAGACGGGCTACGATAAAGCGGCCATCGAGAGCTATGCCACGTTCAAGAAGCTGAAGGCCGAGGGCGTGGTCCCGGCCGCGACCCGGTTCCAGGTCTCCATCGCTACGCCGCCCAACACCTTGACCCCCTTCGTGCAACATCCCTTCCAAGCCAAGGTCGAGCCCATCTATCAGGAGGCCTTGTACCGCAACATGCGCACGCTGCAGGAGAGTATAGCGCACGAAGAGCTGGCGATCCAGATCGATCTGGCGGTCGACACGGCCTTCTGGGAAAACTACATGTTCGTGCCGTGGTTCGGCGACGGCGACCCGGACAAGGTGAAGGAGTACATCGTCGACTACACCGTGCGCATGATTGGGCAAGTGGAGCCGGATGTTGAGGTCGGGTTGCACAACTGCTATGGTACACATTCCTCAGCCCAACCTGCCGGGTATGAGAGCTGACACACGGCAGGCGACATGGAGCACCGGCACTGGCTCGAGCCCAAATCCCTCGCCGTCATCGCCGAGCGCGCCCTGCGCATCTACGCCCAGACGCCGCACCCGATCAACTTCTTCCACTGCCCGGTCCCCACGTCCGCTCTGGACAACCTGGACGCCTACCTCGCGCCGCTGAAAGAGCTCATACCGAAGTTCGAGGAGCACAAGACCGATCTCTACCTGGGCGTCATCCACTACGATGACCGGCCCGCGACGGAGAAGATGATCGAGGCGGCGAAGCGGGTGCTGGGTGACTACCCCTTCGGCGTGGGGACCGAGTGCGGGATGGGCCGGACACCGGCGGAGCAAGTCGAGGGCATTCTCAAGCTTACTGCGGCCGTGTCCGAACCTGCATTCTGACCTGGCATGGCGGGCGAGCTCGGATGGGAGGCCGGCGCGATGCGGTCGGACACTGGGGCCACGGAGCAGCGCGTTCAGCGAAGCGAGCGGCATGGCGCGGTAGCGATGAGTGGCACGATGATGATACTAGCATTCACCCTGCAATTCGACGTTCGTAAACCTCTGAGCGAGCGTACTCGATCGATAGGCCTGATACATGCGGCGTTGATGCAGCACTCTAGCCGATCGAGCACCATTACCATCAACACGGGCCAATGCGTTGACCCAATGCATACACTGTACACCAGTGCCCCCGCTCAAAGCCTACTGCGCTCCCGTCTACCTGGGCATCAGCATGAGACTGCCGCGCCTCCATCCCGCAGATATACTCACAAGAACCCCGCCACAGCCTCCATGAACGCGTCGTGGTTCTCCAGCATCGGCAGGTGACCTGCGCCCGGCATCACCTTGAACGTCGTGTTCGGGATGCCAAACTTCTGCATCGCCTCCGGCAGCTTCCCATCGCCCTCGCCCGCGATCAGCAGCCCCGGCGTCTGGACACTGGACAGATGCTCCTTGAGATCATAATTGCACAGCGCGCCGGTGCTCTCTGCGAAACCCTCGAGACTCGCCCGCTCGACCATGGCCAGGACTTTCTTCGCATTCGGCGACTCGTGATTCGCCGGCGTGAACCAGCGCTTCACCGTCACGCCGGCCAGCGCGCCCATGCCTTGGCTCTTGGCCAACTCGATCCGATCGCCCCACGCCGTGTTGTTCGCGGGGCTCGACGCCACGTTGCAGTCACACGCCACGAACTTCTCCAGCATGTCAGGGTGCCGGATGGCGAAGTTGATCGCCGTCACGCCGCCCATGCTCACGCCCAGCACGGCATGCACCTTGGCGATGCCGACGCGCTGGAGGAGGTACTCGAGATCGTCGGCCAGCAGGTCGAAGCGCGTGGGGTTGCTGCGCGCGGCCTGCTGCGCGTAGCCGCGCGAGTTGTAGCGCAGGACGCGGTAAGTCTGGCCGTTGACGCCGCGGGTGAGTGCCGCCGCAACGTCGTCCCAGATGTGCAGATCGGTGAGGATGGAGTTGACGCAGACGATGACGGGATCCGAGGCCTTGCCCTCGAGCTGGTATTGGAGCTCGGCGCCATCGGTGGTGGCGACCGTCGAAGCTGGCTCCTGCAGAGCATCAAAGGTGAGATGGTGAGCCCACGTTCTTCGGTCGTGCCAGAGGACTTTCTCGAAGACGCGGTTCCTCCATGGCGTGGTCCTCGCAGCTTCGTGCTCTGGACCGCCGAGCCCGTTCTTGGCTGCAAAGTCGTGTACGGCTAGATACTCGGCCTGGCCCTGCGGTGGCATGCCCATCAGACCTCCTACCTCGAGCCTGAAGCGACGCGTGCGCAACCAGCCCGGGATCTTCGACAGCATGTCAGTATGCTCCTCTTCGTACCAAGCGTTGAAATCGTCGGAGTCAGCTTCCTTTACTCTGATGGAGACGGCCAGCTGTACCGGTGCCGGACCCGCAAAGTCGCCTCTCGTGGAGACAGTACTGTAGATCTTCCGGTCCAGGGACTCGAACGTGCCCATCACCTTGGTCTCCTGCTTCGATCGCTCTTCGCGGAGCCGGGAGTAAATGCGTTGGTCGAGCCAGGACAGATCGGAGACATCGTACACTGCACTCCAGCTAGGTCGCTGATCGTCGGCCGCCTTGTACCGATCGCCGGTCAGGATGAAGGGCAGACGCAGGCGGAGGGGGCCATGCTCGGTGTTGTACCAGTGATGGAACGCTTCGTCCTGAGTATCCGGGCCTGGTTGGACTGCTACGGCGAGGTAGCCTGGGCCTTTCATGGTGGCTGGGGCGGTTGGATGTGGTGTAGAGCAATGTGCACCGAGATCATGTTATAGTCATTCATTGTCCCGCAACGATACGGAGCTCTTCTTTCGCCCTACAGATGAGCTCGGAAGCCTCGTCGGCAAGCAGGATGAAGTCACATCAAATTACTGTGAAGCCTGAGGCATTCATCTCCGACGTCGCTCCAACAAGTCTGCTTCGCGGATAGGATGCCGGACAGCTACTGCAATCATCGCGAGTGAGGTGCATGCCCGCAGATCGACATGAGGCACCCTGTTACATGCGGAGCCGCCAGCTCCGTGACGAAGGAGATTAATATAAGCCTGCCAAGGGTGCAGCGTCCGCGTAAGTGTGTTGCTTGTCCGTTTCCTAGTCCTCGCCCTCGTTCACTATTCGAGAACGATGGGACTCCAGAAGCAGCGCGAAGATGCCTACCACGAGCACTACGAAGCTGGGCAGCACGAGGTCGGGAACGTGTACGAAGACTTGAATCCCAAGCCAAGCGATGCAAGTACCATCAACAAACCCTGCCCTTTCTCCCATTGACTGACAGTGTTCCGATGCACCTAGGACCCCAGAGATCCCCTGAATTGGCCCCTGGGCCTCAAGATCGCATGTCTGCTCCAAGTGGCTCTGCTCGCTGGGCTAGGCGGAGTCAACACGGCCATCATCAACCCGGCTTACACCCCCATGGCCAAGGAGCTGGGCATCTCGGTCGTGCGAGCCTCCTACCAGACGACGATCGTCATCGCCATCAACGGCGTCGGACCGTTCCTGTTCATCCCGCTCGCGAATGTCTACGGCCGGCGCCCCTTGTATCTGTTCTGCACCGCGCTGGGCTTCGGCACGAGTCTCGCGTGCGCGTACGTCAAAACCTTCTCACAGCTCTTGGCCGCCAGAGCGTTCAACGGCTTGATGCCTGTCGCGTTTGCTCTCGGCGCTGCCACGGTCGTTGATCTGTTCTTCTTCCATCAGCGCGGGCGCGCGATGGGCGTGTATGTCATGATCATGACGAATGGGAGCCATCTCGCCCCGATCGTAAGTCCGCGCAAGCTCGTCATATAGCGCGAAGCAGCTTGAGCTCGCCACCGTGGCTGATAACGACACCTCTAGGTCGGAGGCCTGACCGGCCAGTACCTCGGCTGGCGATGGTGCTTCAAGATGGCCGCCATCTTCGACGCCGTCATGTTCGTCGTCATCTTCTTGTGCCTGCCAGAGACGCTATACGTTCGATACCCGTCGAGAGCGCCTCCAGTCGAGCGACCACGACTGGGTCTACTTGTATACCTCCATCAGCTCAGGCCGTGGACGACACACCCAGACTTAAAGCTGAAAGCAACGGACTTCGTGCTTCCAAACCTCAAGATGCTGAAGTACCCCTCCGTCATCTTCCCGGCGCTGTACTACGCCTCGCAGTACGGCTTTGCCTCGATCCTGCCGGCCGTCACCGTTGCATCGATCTTCAAAGAATTCTTCCACTGGGACACGCTCCAGATCGGCTTAGCATACGGCGGCTCACTGACCATTGGAAGCTTTCTAGGGGAGCTGTGTGCGGGTTGGGTCGTTGACGCCATTGTGAAGCGTGAAAAGCTGAAGCTGGGGGGTCGAGATCCCGAGCCTGAAGTGCGCCTGAAGGCGATCTGGACGGGCGAGGTCTTGGTGCCGACTGGGCTGCTCATATATGGTCCGAACCCATTCCTGAGATCGATGGATGATGCTGACCGACTGCCAGGCTTTTGTCTCCAGTACCACACGGTTTGGATAGCGCCAATTCTGGGCATGGGCATAGCCTGCTTTGGCCGTAAGTGCACTTCCCCACGAGCATGTTTCCATGCACCGTCAAGTCGCTGACTGCCGCACGTGCGAACGGCCAGTCCAAGTCATCACGACGACTTGCTACACCTACTCCATCGACTGCTACCGCCGCGAGGGCAGCGAGGTCAGCCAGCTCTTCAACTTCTTCCGCCAGGAGATCGGCATGACGTTCGCTTTCTACGTGATCCATCTGGCCGACGCCATCGGCTACCAATGGACGTTCTTCTTCTTCGCCTGCATGGGCAGCATACTCGGGGTGAGCATCCCCAAGATCATCTTCATACGCGCCGGCACTGGTGCTGACTATCATTCAGTTCATCCCAATCGTAACCCTGATGTGGAAGGGAAAGGCCATCCGTGACAGGCTAGGCCAGCCGCAGAATGTCAATCAATTCGATACTGACGGCGAAGGCGTCACTACGGACGCGAAGTGACACCTGCTGGATGATCTGGCGAAGCTGTTAAAGCATACCCTCGACCCACTCAAACCTCTCCCACCTCGCCGCTACTGGTCATGAACTTGTACTGCGTCGCCCCGTCCACCTTCGCCAACCACGGATGCCGATGCGCGGCGAAGAGCTCGAAGGCGGGTTCCGGGATCCGCGGGAAGATGCCCAGGGGCAGGACGTACTGCTCGTCCGTGTCGGTCGGGATGGAGTAGACGGGGCTAATAGTGATATGAGCACACCTTGTTGTCGGGGAAGGGGGACATTGCCCTTTGACTGACCTGCCGCAGTTCGAGCAGAAAAATCTCCGCGCCGTTAAGCCGCTGCCGGTATTCGCATCTTGATACCTGCGAGAGAAGACCCCGATCAGTCATCTGCGACAGCCACGAGACCCGCGGTGCCATAGACCGGCCCCTCTCGAGCAGGAACTCACGTCTTCGCCAGTCTCTCAGGATCTGAGATCTCGACATCCCCACGAGCGACGACGATGTTGTTGGACGCAACACAGCCACTCTGCTTGCGGCAATTGGCACAGTGACAGACATGACCGTTCCGCTGCGTGAACAGATCAGGCTTGTTGATCGTCACCTTGATGCTGCCGCAGAGGCAGGACCCTGTCATGCCCTTCTCGAAGCGGGCCGCATCTTGGTCGTTTGGGTCACCAGCGTATGGCGCCATGGCCTGGTGGATGGGAGTTGTTCAAGCGGTGGCCTGACACTACTTGAAGGGGTTGCGATGTGTGTGTCAGTATATGCTCTTGGAATGACTTTGGTCCCAATTCTGACGTGCAGTAGTGTCCGCGCCATCGATTAGTCATGTAGCTGAGACTTAAGCAGCATTAATCACTGGAGTGTATTTGCAGATGGCCATCGTCGTCAGACATAGCACACCGGAAATGCTCGACTCGCCTGCACATGCCTGGATCGACGCACGTTCAGCAGGCCCAGCCGCCGTCAACGGCATACGTCGCTCCCGTGACGAATGTACTCTCATCGCTCAGCAAGAATGCGATCACATTCGCACATTCCTCCGCGGTCGCCAATCGATTGATGGGGGTGGACGTGACAGCCATGTCGACGCCCTCGAGCGCGTTGCGTTTGTGCATCAGCGGTGTCTCCACGGAGCCACTGGCACAGCGACCGATCAGCATGTCTCATTCAGTCTCTCGACCATGCTGGAGAGCAGGCGATCGGGGCAACTCACGGCGTCACGTTGTTGACTCGGATCCTCCGCTCCCCGACCTCCTTAGCCGCGCTCTTGACGAGGCCCGCGAGGCCGTGCTTGCTGACCGAGTAGGCGGCGTGCTTGGCGAAGCCGATGGTGCCTTGGATGCTGCCGACGCAGACGATGCTACCGGGTCCCTTCATGGCGGCGAGTTCGGCTCGCAGGGAGTACATCATGCCCGTGAGGTTGACGGCGAGGATCAAGTCCCTATGCACGAGGCAGCCGTGAGCACGATCCAGTGGCCAGCGCTGCTGAGACCGAGCGGACGGACTCACCATTGCTCGTCATCCAGCTCCTGCACCATCCTCGTCCCATGATGCTTGCCGATGATGCCTGCGCAATTCGCCGCGCCGTCGAGCTTGCCGAATTTCTCAACAACGGCCTCGATCCACGAGTCGACGTCTCTACGCTTCGAGACGTCGATCCTCGTGAACAGGAGCCGGTCTTCGACCTGCGGCCCGAGGAGTTCAGATGCCTCGTCCAACGCAGCCTGATCCACGTCCGCGATCGCCACGCTCGCGCCTCGGATGTGAAGGGCCCGCGCAGTAGCCAGACCAATGCCGCTGGCGCCGCCGGTCAAGGCGAAGACCTGGCGTGGCAATCCGATCAGTATCAGGAAGGGTATCGGACTTGGAAACCTGTGCTCATCTCACCTTGCCAAGCATATCATTGTCACGTCCCATCTTCGTGGCGTCTCTCTCCCAACGAACAGAGCGAAGTCAAGTCCGGTGGTGAGGTGTGTACCATCTTCATCGTAGCGACGACAGCCAGATATATGTACTCTCCGTTGCACCTTCTCCGCATCCGTGCGTGTCCTGAAGGTTGGCCCTCCGCGCACCTGTGTTGCTGTGATCCAAGCCAAGGCGAGGCTGACTCTAGTGCTCGGAGAACGGCTGACAGATGCACGGGAGGAGCGTGGACTACCACGTCTAGACTTGCCGGAGCGATGGAGGTACACCGTTGCTCGCTCTCATGCTGATGGAAGCGGCGCGGCAAGACCAGATTGGGTCCCCTCCGCCATGCAGCCGCTCTGACATGACTCGCGGCGTATTACTCATCCATTAGAACTTCAATGTTACTGTTCTAGAGCAGGAACCGCTTGCGCACTCGGGTGTGTCGTGTCCTGTGCTCCCGTCTATGCGCCCATGCAACGTAGGCGCACCCAGCCATTACTCATACCTTCATATCCCCATCCCGCGTCCCCATATCAGTGACTGCAGTCCCCCATCGTATCCCATTCACAGGCCGGCGCGGCAAATGCAGATCCCAGTGACCGCCCGCCGTCCGACCCGAAGGCGTCCGCCTTCCCCTCAAGCAAGCACCCCCCGCAACGCCCCCAGAAACAAGGGCCCCATCTTCCCGACCTCGACCACCTTGGGCTTGACCGGCTCCCCCGCCGACCGCTTGAGCGCCTCCTGGACCCGCTTCCGCCGCCGCCGCTCCCCCTCAATCGGATCCCCCGCCTCATCGCCCTCCTCCCCGTCGTCCTCCCCGCCGCTGGAATCCAGATCCGCCTCGTCGTCCTCGTCCGCCATATCCAGGTCCTGCAGATCCATGGCATCGATCCCGAAATCCCCCGGCGCAAACGTCGCCGCCAGACCACCTCCCGGCGCCCCACCACCACCCCCCGCGCCACCGTTTTCGACCCCGCCGGACGCCATCTTCTGCCGCGTCTTGTCCTGGTGCCACCGCTTCCGCGCCATCTGCCACTTGATCAGCCCGTTGATCTCCTTCACCGCCTTGGCCCCATCCACCAGCCCCCCCTCGACCGCCTCCGCAAACAGCGCATTCATGTCCAGCTTCCGCTGCACCCCGTCCTGCCCGCGCGGCCCGTTGCGCAGGAAATCCAGGATCCCCTCGATCCACGTCATGAGCTTGTCGAACAGGCCGTTATCGTGCAGGTGCACCTCGTGCACGAATTTGTACAGGTCCCCCTCGTGCCGCTCGCACAGGTCGATGAAGGCCTGCACCGTCTGGTTGGGATCGCCGCCCGCGCCGCCCAGTCCACCACCCTGCGCCTTCTCGATGGTCGCGATGGCGTCGTCGGCGAAGCGCGCGAAATCCGTGACGCTGTTGTAGACATTCGCGGATTTGTAGACGCGCACCAAGGGTTCGTAGAAGATGGTGAAGAGGTCGCGGAAGAGGCGCAGCGTCGTCGACTCCTCCACCATGGCCAGCATCTGCTTCTTGTCGCGCAGGCGCGTGTGCAGCTTGAGGAGCTGCTTGAGGTTGGCGTACAGCTCCGCGCCGGCGCGCAGCTCGGGCGCGTTGACGTTCTCGATCGCGTGGTCCCAGGCGACGTAGGCGTTGAAGGCCGTCGCCGTCTCGGCGTCGCTGAGCTCGGGCGCGATGTCGGGGGACTGGAGGAGCTTGACGAGGAGGTCGAGGTGCTCCTCGTGCGCCTCCTCCCGTAGCCGCGCCTTGATGCCCTCGTCTGCGTCGGTGTAGTTCTCGATCTTGCGGCAGAAGACCTCTGATCCGGCATCGCCCAACTTAGGCTTCAGACTCTCGATGCTCTTCTGCAGAGACCGGATCCCGTCGCCCAGCGCGAACCCAAAGATCCGCTGTAACAAGCTCTTGGCGCCCAACGGCTGCGCCATGAACAGGTCCAGCACAGCGCTCATGACCGCCGCCGGGTTCGTGAAGCGGATGACCTGCTTCAGCGTCCCGTACGGCACCAGCCCGTGGATCCGTTTCGCCTGCGCGAACAGATCCGGCGAGTTGTCCTCGGCCAGGAAGAGATGGTACAGCGTGGCCGCGACCTCGATGCGCAGCCACTCGGCGAACTTGCGGTACTCGGGCGCCAAGTCGGCGAGGTGCTCCTTCTTCTTGATCTCGCCGAAGAGGTCCCGCAGGCCGTTGCGCTCGATGACCTTGCGCCGGAAGGCCTCCATGTGCACGTCCAGCTCGCGGGCGCGCTCGCGCGCGATCTCGAAGAAGCGGCGCTGCTCCGCGAGGCGCCGCTCGTCCATACCCTTGCGCCGCTCGATGTCGAGGAGTTCGTCCGCGGTCGGGTGGATGGGTCTGTCGGTGAGGAAGTCGCGCATCGCGGCCGAGGCGGCGATGGCTTCGTTGGAGAGGAAGTTGCGGAGGAAGGCGCGGAGGGAGACGCGCTGCTCTTCGCGGAAGAGGAGCTGCGGCTCGTCGCCACCGGGTGGCCGGGGGGAGACGCCGCGGACAGAGCGTGGGCGACCGGCGTCGACGGAGGCGCGGGGGGAGGCGGAGAGGGAGGTGCGGGAGGGATTGCGGGAGTGTCGGGAGGGGCTCTTGTTGCCGCCGGTCCAGGAGGAGAGGTAGCCGCGGATCCCACCGCCGCTGGGCGGAGCGTCTGGTGTGGCGGACTCGGTGGGCGTGGTGCTGGCGTCCTGGGTGGAGAACGAGTCGATCGACTCATCGTCCGAAACATCCTCTTTCCCGCTGTAGACACTATGCGCCTTATTCTTCCTCGGCAGCGGTGGGAGCACCTTCCCCGGCAGCTCCACTCTCAATCTCTTGTGCATCTGGGCGAACTGCCCAAACCGCCTCGTCACATAGAAGTCCCGTTCCTCGCCCCTCTTAACGCGAAGCAGGAACTCCGCATGCTGATGGTGCCGCAGATGCCTCTTGACACTCACGATCCGCACCCCGGCCACATTGACATCCCAGCCATGAATCTCATGCCCCTCGGGCTGATTCACCGTTAACCCGTCCGCATTCGCGCCGCGGTCCACGACCTCCATCTCCGCGAACCGGATCCGCTCCTCGTAGCCACTCGCAGTCGGGATCCCGCTGACCATCATCAGCTCCACCAGCTTCTCCGCCTTTCCCGCCAATTTACTCCGCTTCGTCGCCTC
>JAWDJV010000320.1:0-21259 GCA_033119285.1 Teratosphaeriaceae sp. CCFEE 6253
GGGGTGGAGAGGATGTTGGGGTGAACACGCGATGGGACGGGGGCCGGTGGGGGTCGGGGGTCCGGTCTTGATGAGTCCAGCTGTGGGCGTGTATTATGCAGTGACCATGGTCGATGATCTTGGGGGTCCTTCCGGCTTGTATATCATGCCTGATGCCGTGTACATACAGACGCGTTGACGTCCCGCCTTCCCTACAATGGCTGATCCACATGCTATCCGAGACGCTTGAGCAATCACCCTCCAACCTGGCACATGTCTGGCGCGCCCCGGGTGATGGAGAGCAATGAGGCGATGGCTGGTGCGGGCGGTGGAGGGTGTGTAGCCGGCTGGCCGACTGCGGGGAGGCATGAGAGCTGCTTGTCATTACTCTCCATCCAAGTACGTCCGGTCTTAAGTCTATGTTCGATTATACACATCGAAATACAGCACACGCCCAGCGCGTCACGGTCTCGCGGTGTACGATCGGACCGCAGTTTCACGGCGACCACTCCTGCCCCGGGTAACTCGCCCCGCGCATCCCCGTCGTCCCATTGCCTGGCCCCAGCCCCATGAGCCCTTGCTCCCCGACCGCCGCATCGTCCCGCCGGCCCGTGAACCCGGACGGGGTGCGCTGGTACGTCAGGGGCCGGGCGTGCGTGTAGGGATCCTCTGGGTCGTAGTACTGTAGTTGGGGTGGGGGTGGAGGGTGCGGGGCGTAGTACCGCTGGGGCGACTGCTGCTGCTGCTGCTGCTGCTGCTGCTGCTGGCGGTGCTGAGCTGGGGCTTGTGGGGCGTAGAAGTCGTGGTGGGATCGTCCTCCGTAGCCTGTTGCGTGCCCTTGGTACTGCCCCTGACCAGTGTACTGCTCCTCATAGGAATTCTGGTGATACGATGCCGCCGCCGGCTTGGCCCCCCTTGCCTGCTGCCCTTGCGGCGCAGGTGACTGCGGTGTGTAAGGCGGCGACGGGTAGCGTGAGGCCCCAGCTGTACTGGCGTCGCGCGCGTAGAGGTCGGGATACATCGCCGCCTTTTGCGCCTGGGATTGTGACTGGGCAGGGTTCTGGTGCTGGTGGTAATTTGGTGATGATGAGTGGGGGGACTCCGGCGACATGGGTAGACCGCGCGGTGGGTTGTAGGGCTGGCTGTAGGGTGCCGCGCCTGTCCATGAGGATATGCGGGGATCGCGCTGGATGTCGCGCTCATGGTCCGGCACGCCGCGGCCCCACCAGGGACCCTGATCGGCGTACTGCTGCGCCGGGTTGCGTGCCATCTCCTGCCCGAGTGAGCCCACACGACGTTCGCGCGGAGGAGGGGTGTACTGCGGCGTCATCATCGTCGGAGCCGGCGAGCTCGACGGGAACGAGCTGTCGACCGTCAGACTCGGACGGTGTGCATCCAAGACGGCAGACCCTGGAGGCGGCGGAGAGTAGCCAAGTAGATCCGCAGTCGACGGCCGTTGCGCCGCCGCATCTTCCGCGAAACCCTCGCTGCTCGGAGGTGGACCTGTGCTCCAGTACGCCTGCTGCGTAGGCAGAGTCGGATGCTGCTGACTCGAGACCGGACGATACAGCACCGGGCCTTGATGGAGTGCGGGTGGACCGATGGGCGCGACTTGCCGTCCATACGAGGCCTCCACCGGCCGGAAGGCTTCCGGGATCCCGCGCTGGTACGTCGAGCTGTGGAGACTGCGGTACTGCGGGCGCGAGTCCGGCCTTGGTACTGGCATCGGCTGCGGAGAGCGAGAACTGGATCCAACGGGGGACGTGTACTCGGTTGGACTCGTCCAGCCCTGCGATGGGGGCCGGGTGGCTGGTCGGGAAGATGGCGGTAGTCCTCTGGGGACGCTGGCGAAGGGTGCGTCGGGATCGATGTAAGCCGGCTGGGCCGTTAGTTGTTGCTGCAAGTCCGGAATCTGCTGCCTGCGAGTGGTCTCGAACGCGTCGTACCCATACGACGTCGTACGTGGAGCCGCGCTCTGTATCGCAGAACTGTCGCGACTCGGCGGCGGCGGTTGCGTCTTGGTCAGCTTGTTGGGTTTGGGCGTACTGCGGCTTTGGGTACTTGAGCGGCCGAAGAGTGAGCCGAAGCCCGAGAAGCGCTTCTTCTTCTCCGGTGGCGCCGTGGGCGGGGTGGCGGCGGAGGCGGCTCGCTGTGGCTGCTTCTTCAGTGTCCTGGGCTTTGACGCGTCTTCGAGGGGCTTGTTGATCGGGTACGGTGATGATGCGGCAGTCGGGATTGAATCCACTGGCGCGGGTGACGGCTCTCCACCAGCTGGTGTACTTGGAGCCCGTTTGAAGCTCTCCCACACTCC
Organism: Teratosphaeriaceae sp. CCFEE 6253; assembly: GCA_033119285.1. Lineage (NCBI taxonomy): Eukaryota > Fungi > Ascomycota > Dothideomycetes > Mycosphaerellales > Teratosphaeriaceae > Teratosphaeriaceae sp. CCFEE 6253. Next base: position 2,291 of record JAWDJV010000320.1, read on the forward strand.
CGAGCGACGCTTGTCCGGCTTGTCCGCAGTCTCGTCCGCCACAGCCTCAACGCCAGTCGTGCTGAGGTCCCTCTGACCGTAGCTCGGCGGTATGGCATGCGGCCGGGGCATATCAGCTACAGGTGGAGTGTCTGGCGGTGCGTCAGGCCCGCGGAAGAAGCCGGAGAATCGCCTAGAACTCCGCCTGCTAGCATCGGCGCTGACCTGCCGACTGTGCTGCGTTGACGACACGACAGTGCCGATGGGCGAAGCGCGTAGCTTGTCGTACTCGCTCTGCTGCACATAGCCGGAGTTGCGGAGCAAGGGATGCTGTTGAAAGGGTGGCGTGCCGGTGGGAGGCCCGCTGAAGCCGCTCAAGTCAACGGACGGCGACGGCTCACCGTTCTCGGTGTCCAATGCTTCCTGCACGGGTACACCCTGCTCGTCGTTGCCCAGCGGCATGTAAGACATGACCCGGCCGGGTGTTGTGACGCGGCCGTGGTAAGGCCGGTTCATGAACGTCTGCGAATCTAAGTCGGTGCGAGTAGCGCCCAGCGGCAGTGGCGGGAGCTGGTCAACCATCTCCACCGCGCCGTGGGGGGTACCGGTCCGGCCATATCGTATTGCGGCGGGTCCCGTGGGTAGCCCGGACACGCCGTCACCCGCCAGGAATGGTCGTTCTGTGGCGTCACCACCCTGGTCCCGCTCTCGCAGAATCCTGCTCACCCGTCTGGCGACGATGGTATCCGGACTGCCCAGGCTTGAGATTGAAGACCGACGAGACTCGACCTCGCCGAAGTCTTCGGACACCTTATGATGCTCGTCGACGTCGTGACCTTCTTGCGCAGACACTTCGCTTCTTTGGTCATCATCTTTCAAGTCATGAATCCTCCCGGGTGCAACAGGCTCTCGGGGAGTGATCGACCCTGCCACCTCCTGCTCATCTGACCAAGGTCGCCGTGCAGTGGACGCTACCGGTGTGCGGGCATAGAGCTCGTCATCTGCATCCTCCTCGCCAGGCTGCGCCGGGACCGCTGCCACAGCCGGGCTTCGCGGGCTGTTGAGCTCGCGGGTACGCTGCTGGCTGGGGAGGCTAGCCAGCGCGCTCACTTGCCGCTGTTGCTGTGGCCGTTCATGTGGAGATGCCGTGTCGACGTGGGCCAGTGAAACTGCTGGAGCAGCTACTGCCGCAACGCTAGGCCCACGATTGTCACCCGCCTCCTTCGCCAGCTTCCCAAGCGTTTCGTCGACACTGCCCAGCCGCTTCGTGGGCGACTCTCCCGGGAACGAGGGGAATGACTCTCGTCCTGGGGACGGCAGGACACCAAGCCTGACAGGCGTCTCATCATCTCTCACTTGGAACCCGGGCTCATCCCTTTCGAACGCGGCGCGAGGGTCCTCATCCCACACCTCTCTCCTACCCCCTGCCACACGACCCGTAGGCGTCAGAACGTCTTCACCAGCAGCAGCGCGAAAGTCCCGCTCATCATCCGAATCAAGCAGCAGATCCGGACTTGTGATGAGCAGACTGTCCGGCCTTGACTTGGCCCCTGTGGTTGACGTGCTCCGCGACCGGCGCTCGCGCAGCCGCGCGAACGTGCGCGACAGCGGGCGTCCAGACGGGGTCTGCGAGCGAGACGCCGGCGCCGTGGCAGACGGAGTGGAGGTATGGCTGGCGAGGGGCGGAGCAGCTGTCACGAAGCGCAGCGAGGAAGCGGAGGATGCTGCGGGCGGCGGGAAGGGGGACCGGGACTGATGACGCGGAGGCGGTGTGGAGGACGTGGAGGAGGGTTTGGAGGACGAGGAGGAGTGGGCCGGGGCCTACAGGAGAAACTTACGATGAGCATGGGTTCCCTTTTCGCGAGCGATGAGCGGTGATGGACGGAGATGTGCGCATGGAGATGAGCAAGATGAGCAGTTTTCCGTGCAAAGCAAGTACCAAGGGGTATCCCATACGCGCAGCCGTCACAGCAATGCCAATTGCATCATCTCAAGCCTGCCAACCCATATCGTCTCAGCCCACCGCACCCATAAAAGCAAAGACTAAGAGACAGAAACATGACAGGGCAATCATACCTTGTCCCCGCTCCGCCCGAACCGGCTCTTGCCCCTCTGGAACAGGCCCCTCGCGCCGCCGCCCACGCTCTTCATGATCTCCTTGCCCTTCTGCTGCATCTTCTCCACATCGATCGGCGTCTCGCCCGCGAGTCCGCCCGTGCGGCGTTGCGCGGGTACCGCCTTCGCCGCCTCGTCCGCAGCTCCACCACCGCTGCCCATCCCCACCGAAGCCTTCCGGATCGCGGCGTCCGAGGGAGCCGCGCCCGCCGAGCCCGTGGCGTTCGTGAACTGCTTGGTGAACTTGATGATGCTGGGACTGTGCCGATGCTTGAAGGTGCCGCTCGAGACACGCAGGCCGGCGCCGGGCCCGGTAGCACTGCTGGCGTTCAGGCTGTGGGCGTGCTCGGGATGCTTCTCCACCATCCCCGCCAGCCAGCCTTGCAGCCCGGTGTCCAGCTCCGCAAAGGTCTGCCGCGTGTCGTCGTAGGCCTGGATACGCTGGGGACTGGACTTGATGGCCAGGATCTCGCGGAAGGGCGGGACCCGGCCCCCGGAGGCGTGCTTGTTGGTCGGCGTGCTGGGGAGGACGGGAGAGGTGTCTGCTGGCTCGCGTGGTGCTGGCGTAGGTCCAAGGGTAGGCAGATCCGCAGCAGCGCTGGAAACGTCGCTGTGGGGGTAGTTTGGGAATCTCGACGCGCTGGACGTGGACTCGTGCCGTACGGACTCGTCCTCGACCGGTGACGGCGCCATGTCCCTCAACGGCCCCTCTGGTCTCCTGTCCAGACCCGCACCCAAGTCCTCCTGACTCCTCGTAATGGGCGACACCAACGGACTCAACCCATGACCGCTTGATCCCGTAGACATCACCGGCGCCAGACCTGCGAGCGCCGGCGCCGGCGCCGCCGCCTCATCATCATCCGTACTAGACTCCACGTCCGCGTTCATGAGATGCAGATTCCGGCTATGCGGCCGCTCATATGGCATCTCGGGCAGGACCTCAGGAATGTGCTCTGGCTCCCGGATCGCTGGCGGCGGCGTGAGCGCGCGCTGTGCCAGAGGGCGGTTCTCCCACGAGAAGCGCTGGTCCAGCATCATGGGCAGCGGCTTCTCGGTCTTCGCTTCCGCCGGCGGTAGCGCTCTCTCGCCTTGCTCGATCCTCCGCGCGTTCCCGGGCGCGTCGAGGGCGTCCTGCGTGCGCTCCGCGTCTTCCTCGTCGGCGAAGTGCTCCATGATGCTTTCGCGCTTCATCTGCTCCCGCTTCTCCGGGTTCAGACTCCGGACGATCTCCTTCCGCAGCCGATCGCTCTCCGTGTCTTCCATGCCAGTGTCGGTGCTCAGCATCGGCTGCACCGTCGGCCTCAACCGCGCTGGAGAACCCTCTCTCTCTACTCCCCGGCTGTGTCCCGTCCGCAAAGGCGGCACAGCGCCAGAGAAGTAGCTGCTCGCTGGCCTTGGGCCCCCGCCAATCGCACCCACACCATCAGTCTCACCATCATCGTCCTCTTCCCACGACTCCCTCGACCCCCGCGAGACAGGCCGCGAGTCCTTCGCCGGCACACTCGGCGGCGCTTCACTGGCCACGCTGACCGGCGCCTCAGTCATGACACTCATCTCACTATCCTCCCTCGGCATCACAGGCCGTGAGCGGGAGTCAACACGGCCGTAACCCACTTTGTCCGCCATCTCCGGCTGCCTGACCGGTTCGGCCGGCGCCGCAGAGCCAAAGTCCCGCGCCTTGCTCTCCAGACCGCCGATGGACATAAGGCTGGCGCCGAGCGCGGAGCCGATGTCCTTGACTTGCTTGGCGAGCGAGGAGGAAAGGGCATCGTCGGGATCGTGACCCTGGAGCCGCGTCTTCGTGATGTTGGGCGACAGGTCGACGGGCTCGTCGTCGCTGTCTGGACGCGACGCAGTGGAGGTCCTGGAAGGAGGGTCGTAAGGTAAAGGCTTATACTCACGGCTCGGGCCCCGCGCATCTCGTCGAGTCGGTGTCAAGTCCACCGGCTCGTCATCCTCTTCCGCGGCGATCTGCGACGCGCGCGGCGTGAGCGGTGACGAGGACACGGCGCGATCGTGCTGCGACGCGTCCTCCAGCGGGGACTCATCGTGCAAAGCAGGTGCATGCTCACTCGCCGGCGTCCTGGCATAGCTCACCCATTCACCGGGTAGATGTGGTCGGAAGCTCATCTGGCTCGCAGCAGCCGGACGGGAACCCACGGAAGCATTCTGTGGCGTCCCCGCTCGCGCGGTCGGCCCACCAATGCCATGCAATGCGCCCCCAACAAGCGGAGGAGGGGCCAAAGATGCAGCGGCAGACTGCGGCGTCCAAGCATCCCCGCTCCGCTCACCAGGCGCCCTCGCACTTGGCGCCCCAATCCCGGGCAGCGCGCCTTCGACCAGCGGCGGCGGCGCAAGCGAAGCAGCAGCACCCTGCGGCGTCCATGCGTCCCCATCACTTCCTCTTTCCCCGGGCGCCCTCGCACTCGGCCCCCCAATCCCCGGCAGTGCACCCCCCATGAGCGGCGGCGGGGCCAAAGACGCAGCAGCACCCGCCGGCGTCCACCCGCCCTCCCCCTCCCCGGCCTCCTCGGGCGACGAGTCCCCCCTTAACAAACCCCCACTACCCCCCGTCCCCTTCCGCCTCGGCAGGCCGAGGTTCTCCTCGCTGCCGCCGAAACGGCTCCAGCTGGACTTGGAGCTCATCACGCTCGCTCCGGAGTTCCGGCGTGACGCGTCCTCGAGACTGTGGTATTTATCCGCGATCTCCCTCACTCTGCCCCTGCCTTTGCCCACCGTCGCGGGGCTTTCACGCCCATTACCGCTGAGACCTAGCCCGCTTCCCGTGCGCGGGAGTCCCATGCCGAGACCCTGCGGCGTGAGACCAGGCGAGACAGGCCGCCCGAGACCGGGGGAAGTGGGCGAGCTGGGCGATGTGCCGGTGTGTGTGCGCAGGAAGAGCTGCTGGGACGCGGCTTCCGCCTCCGCCAAGACGGGGGAGTACACCGGCTTGGCCGGCGAGGACGGGGTCGAGGCCTGCGCCGCGCGGGCCAGGTCCGCTTCTCGCGCGGTATAGTCGCCTGTTTGCGCAGCGGCTACGATGGGGTGACTGAGTGTCCGCTCCCGCTGCTGCTGCTCGTTCGCCTCCGGCGCCGGCGCGGGGCTCTCGCTCCCAATTGGTTCGTCCCGCTCCTCTGCAGGCGTCTCGGCGGGATGGAGATGCGCCTCGGGCACCTCAGCGGCTTGATCGAGTACATCCGGCGACTCGGCCCGGCCCAGCACGTCCGCGCTCAGCGGCGCGCTGACCCTGCGGCCCGCCTTCGCGTCTTCCACACCTGGCGTGCGGGCGGGCGAACTCGCGTTCGAGGGCGGATCCAGACTCCGCCTGTATCCTGCAGGCACTACCCCGCCAGTGCCACCACCGGCCGTCTCGGCGCTGACGTTGCGACTGTGGCCGTGCGCGGGACTCGGTTTCCGCGGGATGTAGTTGGCGGAGGTGTGCCGGGACTGCGTCGGCGTGCTCATCACGCTGCTGCCGTCCTCCTCGTGGATTGGGGTCGGGACGTCCGGGTCCACTTGGCGGTGGGGCGCGGCGGAGGACACGCGGCTCATGATCGGGCTGATGCCCGCGGTGCTGGTGGTGTCGCTCCGGCTCACGCCCGCTGCGCCGCCGCCGCCCTCGTCGGCAGATTGGGCGTAAGAGTGCGAGTAATCCCGGGATAACTCCGAGGAGGTCTCGGACGGGGGCGGCTGGTCGAAGGCGCGGTGCACGACGGAGCGGAAGCCCGTGCTGGCTGTGCTGGGCTGGTGCTGGAGGTCTGTCTGCGCGGCGGCCGATGACTGATACGGTGGCGTGGGAGCTGCTGAACCGTGGTCGGAGGAGGCTGGCATGATAGGAGCGCCGAAGACCCGTGCGAGGGTACTCTGCGCGTATTGTGACGCTGCGATCGGCGACGAGCCCTCGCTGCTGTGCCGGTTGTTGGCCGCCGCGCTGTGGATAAAGTCGCTGCCGAAGCCGGAGAACCGCGTCACCGGTGGTAGGACGGGGCTCAGTCGCTTGCCGTGCAGGTCGGCGGCAGGCTCGCCGAAATCGCTGCCGTGGCTCGGTAGGCTGGACAGAGGTTGGTACGTGGGCTCCTGCTGGATGTCCTTCACCGGCGACTCCGGCGCAGCCACGTCCATGCCTCGCGAGTGCGGTCGCGCAGTATCTGCCAACGGCGCTTCGGACACAGGTGGCAAGCTCGGCCGCCGATCCTGCGCGGAGAGAGAAGCTGGACTGTCCATGGACCTTCCCTGTCCGGCAGCAGCGATTGGTGAGACAGCACCCCGCTGCGCACTGTCCATGCTCGGCCTCCCTGTATCCAGACTCTCGCGGCTCTCCCGCTCCCGCTCCTCCGCCATCCGCCTGTATATATCGCTCGGCCGTATGAAAGGGAGCGGCTTATCCAGGCTCTTCGCCGCGGCAGGTCCTGAGCCAGATGATGGCGGACGCACGGGCTCAAGCGCCGGACTCGCGCTGTGCCCGCTCGACGAAGCCACGCTGCTCTTTCTCGGCGGAAATGCACCTGATGCTGCAGACGGGAGTTGCTGAGGTCCGGCACGGGGCGAATTGGCGTTGGAGTGCGTGTTCAGCGGCGGAGGGACTTGCTCCGGGTTGGTGAAGTTGCGCGCGCGCCGGTCGTAGTCACTGCCGCCGGTGCTGGGGCGCGGAGGAGGACCGCCGTTGCCGCCTGCGCTGCGCGGATAGGGTCCCGTGTTTCGCAGCTCGTCGGGGAAGTCCTGCTGCGCGTGCCCGCCGAAGGCCCGTCCGTCGTCCCCGGTGTCGAAGCTGTTCTGTCTGCCTGGGCCTGACTTGCCCATTGCGCCACCAGGTGCGGGTCCTCGCTGCTGTGGCTGTGGCTGCTGGTACTGCTGCTGGTACTGTGGTTGCTGCTGCTGGGTCGCGGACGCAGCAGGTGGGTGCGCGGACTGGGGCTCGTCGTCGTAGTCGTCATAGGGATCGTAGCCACCCCAGTCGTCGCCGTCGTAGTTGTAGGTCTTGGCCTGCTGCCATTTCTGCGTCTTGTTGCGGCCGGGCACCGTCTTGAAGGAAATCGGGTTCTGCGGTTGGCCGGTGGAGGTGGGATTGGGACGGGCCATGCTGGCGAGGAAGCTGGTGGGGTGGTGCGGCGGAGGTCGCGGGGCTATGTGTGTGCGGCTGGCATCTCACTCACTCCTTCGAGCTGAGATGGAGATGCAGATGCAGATGGAGATAGCTCGCCGGTGAGAAGCTCAGCCCCAATGGCGTCGTCGAGTGAATCTGCAGTGCGGCGTCGTCGACTGAATGAGGGCGGTGGGTGGTGGGTGGGGTGGGTGGGGTGGGCGGTGGGCCAGTGATTAGGATGATAACTACAACGAGCGTGTGAAAGGCAGCGAGAAGAAGAAGGGGGTCCGTGGTCGAGACGATCAACGGCTGCGCGGCGAGCGAGGCTGTTCGGGGTCCGTGATGTGGCCAATGGGAGGATCAGAATGGCAGTGGGTTCCGATGGCAGATACAGAACACCGCAGCTGTAGACGACATGACCGTGCTGTGAATCAATCTCCTCGCGTGTGTCAGTGGGGAGCACACGCCGCTGCCACCGCCCTCTCCGCTCTTTGTCCCATCTCGCCGCCATCTTGGCATCGCTCGCCGATCGCTCCTCTGCGCCACATCCCATGCACGAGGCCCGGCCCGGCTCGACTTACCTTACCGTGTGTGGCGCCGCGGCGAGACATCGACGCCCCCGTGAGATCCGAGCAAAGTTGTCGACGAACTTCAGCGGCCAGCCTCAGGACCTCGCCTCCCTCCTACGAAGACAGCAGTCCCTCCACGTCCACCGGAAGACCCGCCACCGCCTCATCAGTCACCCATCGCATCCGGCTGCCTAACCCTCCTTCGCCTCAACAGCCCAGCTGGCCACACCCTACCAGCACCCTCCCACCACCTCCTCCGCCGCAACGCCCCCGGCGCATGGTCCCGGCCATGTCTCACCCGACCACCCTCCAAGACCGCACCCCCGAGTTCCGCTCCATCCTCGCCCAGGCCCAGAAATCCCTTGCCCGGCAACGGAAACCCGGCGCGCCGCCCGGACCGCACGCGCAGCCCCTCCTCCCTCCCACCCCACCAAATGGCGCCCCACCGACTCGCAAACAGCGTAGCGAGTTCGCCCGCAACGCCGCTGGCATCGGGAGGGGCATCAGCGCGACGATGGGGAAGCTGCAGCGCCTGGCCGAGCTGGCGAAGCGGAAGACCCTCTTCGACGACCGGCCGGTGGAGATCGCGGAGCTGACGTTCGTCATCAAGCAGGATCTCGCAGGCTTGAACCAGCTGATCGGGAACTTGCAGCTCCTGCAACGGCGGCAGGGGACGGCGGCATCGAAAGAAGGTGGAAGAGGGGGCAGAGAGGAGGGCGAGCACAACAAGAACGTCGTCGTGCTGCTGCAGGGCAAGCTGACGGACGTGACGGCGAATTTCAAGGAGGTGCTCGAGGTGCGCACGCGCAACATCCAGGCCAGCCGGTCGCGGCAGGACACCTTCGTCTCCTCCGTCAGCCAGCAGAGCCAGAACAACGGCCAGCTGGCGACGCAGAGCCGGACCGACTCCCCCTTATACTCCACCCCGGCCTCCTCGCGCGGCTGGAGTCCGAAACCGGGACAGCCGCCCCATACCGCCGCCGCGACCCAGGATCTCCTCTCCCTCGAACCCTCCTCCGCCTCCCCGCTCTACCAGAACGGGGACGCCGCTTCGCAGCAACAACTGCAGATCATGGAAGAAGGCGGCGGCGGCAGTAACACCTACGTCCAGCAGCGCGGCGAGGCCGTCGAAGCCATCGAGCGCACCATCAACGAGCTGGGCGGGATCTTCGGGCAGCTGGCGCAGATGGTCAGCGAACAGAGCGAGCAGATCCAGCGGATCGATGCGAATACGGAGGATGTGGTGGATAATGTCGAGGGCGCGCAGCGGGAGCTGATGAAGTACTGGAGTCGGGTGCAGGGGAACCGATGGCTGGTGGCCAAGATGATGGGGGTGCTAATGGTGTTCTTCTTGCTGTGGGTGTTGGTCGCGGGGTGAGCTGGCGGGGGGCGTGGAATGGTGTCTGGGGGCTAGCGATGGCGTTCGGGCGTTGCTTTCTGAAAACTGCACGAGCATTGTGCGATGGAAGGGGTGCTGTGGGTCGGATTTGGGGCTACAGGCCAAGAGACCGAGAGGGTCGGGGCTCAGGATACAGCGCCCGCGTACGCGCCGAGATGCGTGCACATAGACGGCGGATTTAATCTGTACATTCTTGCTGGTCAAGCTTTCACTCTACGCAAACGCAAGTGATGCCTCATCGATTGCACCATTGAGGAAACCAAAATTGGCAGGGTGATATGTAACGTGGATGGTCGTTAAGCGTTCCATTCATACACACGATCGAACCGATCTGCGGGCGTGCTTCGCGTGATGCCTCCCGCGTCTTCAGCCTTCACTGTCCCGCGAGCGAGCAGGGGAGAGGGACTTGCGGCCTCCGTCGCCATCGCGAGCACGACCCGGGCGCGTAGCGCGTCCGTGGGTTTCCCCGGGGCTTTCGTCGGTTGGCTCGGGTGATGCAGCAGAGACGGTACGACGAAATGGGGACATCCTGCTTGGTCTCCAGGCTCACGCGTGGCCTTGGCACAGAGTCCCAAGGCCCCGGCCGCCATCTGCAATGCTGATCAGCCGGGCGGCTTCCAAGGCAAGCAGACCGCGCGGGATCCTGCTTCGGACGCAGTCAGTCCTTGTCCGCCCCATGTTCCTCTTCAACGGTCGCCCTGCTCGCGTGCGAAGCCTCTGCGCCATGCTTCGCTTCACGGCCGGGCTCCCACTCATTCTTGCCGTGCAGCGCGGTGGCTTCGTCGCTAGCCGGAAGCGAGTCCGCGGTGTCTTCTGCGTCCACGGGATCTTCATCGTAGCCGCGAATGCGGATGCCGTCATCATCTGCCAGAGCTGCAGGACGCGGAATCGTGGTCTTCGGACCAGTCCCGCCATGATCCCCAGCGAAAGTGCCCGTGTCTGGCGGCACCTGTGCGGCCGGCCGCCGTGGCCGTGCAGGCAGAGGCGGCGGTCCAGGCTCGTCCGCGAGCGTGACATCGGGTGTCCGGTCCTCCCCTTCAGCATCATCCTGAGTCTTTCCCGTGAAGCTGGGTGCCGTGCTACTGTCAAGCTGCTCGGGAGTCGCCAGCTCATCCGTATCACTGGCTCCCCATCCCCGGCCCTCGTACAATCCCTCCTTTCCGCTGTTCTCTCTCCACGGCCCAAAGTCATCCTCGACCTCATCCACATCCCCATGCTGCTCAGGAGTCTCGGCAGTCGTATCACCTCGCATACTGACCTCCGAAGACCGCCGACCACCAGTGCCCAGCGACGTCTCACTCGCGCTTCCCGCCCCGCTTCCCAGCCCACCATTCGGACCCAGCGTCCCCGCCCTCCGAGGCGGCAGCACGGGCTTCCGCTTCATACCCCCCTTCCCACCAACCACACCCCCGATCCCACCGAACTTGCCCTTCTGCGGCCCGGGCAGCGGCGTCCCGGGTGGCGGCAGCGGCTGCCCCCTGCCCATCGGCTGATCAGGCGCGAAAGAAGAGGTCTGAGATGATGGCGCAGAGCCCCCCGCGCGAAACGCCGGCTGCTTGCCCTCCCCTGCACGGCCCGTGCGCGCGGCGAGGGCGTTCCAGCCCCATGTACGTGCGGCGTTGGTCGCGGCCGCGGTCGCGGCGAGGAGGTTCTTGCGCTGGGTCTGAGCTTGCGGGGAGGAGTCGGAGGAGGCGGCGCTGGCGTCGGAGCGGATGGTGTCTGTACGACTTCCTGGGCCGTGCGATGACTCGTCGAAGAGTGATCTCGGGCCGGTGGGCGTGTGACTGGATTCTGGATCCTGGGCGTCTCGGCCGGTGGGACCTTCAGTCCGCTCACTGGCGTTCGACGCCGGCTTCGAGCGGTCCCTCATCTCGCGCACAGCCTGCACGGCTTCTTTCTTGACCGCATTCGGCTTGGGAGCTCTGGTGCGCCAGTTCTTGGGCTGCAAAGCCGTGTCATCAGAGCGAACAGGCACGCGGCTGACACCGTCCACGGCTACTATGGGCGCGGACGGAGGTGGCGAAGTGAAACTAGGTGAGCGGAGAGGTTTCGTGGACGCGGGCGGTGGAGCCATGTCTGGCCGTGGCATGGTCGATGAATGCTTCAAGGGCGGTGAAGCGATGGAGCGGCGCTTGAGAGGGGCCGGCGCCTCCTTCGCAGTTGTCGCAGCGGTGTCTGACCCCGAAAACCCACCCGCCGGCTCAGCGGCCTCGATTGCCGCGGTCAGGGCCGGCATCGACGCGCTCTTCTCGCTCCTCTCGGCCAGAACAGCTAACCCCGGCTCCTCAACAGCAATCTTTTCAGGAGCACCCTCATCAATCCACATGCCTCCCCGCACGCGCTGCGACCGCGTATCGAAGAACGGCACGTCATCCCAATTGGGCTTGACCAGCGTCTCGGCGACCACGGCCCGGATCCTCTCCTCTATGGCGCGTAGTATGAAGGCATACGTGATCTGCCGTGAGGAGACCACTGGCTCGACCTTGATCTCCATGTCCGGCGCGCTCTCAAAGCAGAACCAGATCCTGTTGCTCGGGGAGGGCTTGATGCGGACCAGCATCTTGCCCGCAAAGCGCTGGATGGATGTCGAGAGCACGAGGTCGACGCTCCGCGGTTTGAAACGTGCACCCAGGTCGATCTTCGCTACCGCGGCGATGCCCACACGCACCCCGCCGGCGTAGCGGAGATCGAACGCGAGCGTCATGTCGCCGGAGACGTTGATGTCCTTAAGCCGGGGCTGGCTCAGCACTGGCGCACTGTTGCCGAGATCGATCGACTCGACGTCGAGAGAGGCGATGAATGTCGGCTTCTGCACGCGCGCTATCTTCTTCTCGATGCGGGAGCGGATCTCGTGCTCGAGGAAGGAGGTGCGGTGGAAGGCGAGGAAGATGCGGCCGATGATGGCGTTAAGCGCTCGAGTCTCTGCTGTGAGGGAGGTGGAGTGTAGTGTGGACTGCAGTTTGATGAGGTCTTCCGGCGTGACCGGGCGCGAGATAGGTGGCGAGACGCGAGTGTTGAGGAGAGTGTGGTAGAAATCCTCTTTCTCGATACACAAGGACGAGAAGAGGTAGAACGGTTTTGGGCGTACGGCGGGCGATCCGACTTGATTGCCTGGCTGGATGCCGTTGGGAAGAGCATCAGGGATCGGCGTAAGTACGATAGCAGTCCGCCTAATGAATAAGTCTCCCTCTGGAAGGACGTCCTGCTCGTCGTCCGTGATCGAGATGGTATGATGCGCCAGGCTGATGACATGGCGCACTTCGGTATGCGTGGGCGAGTCGTAGAGCATGAGGTGTCCATGGCGTAGCACAATGTAGAAGACGCTGGCGCTCACGACCGCCCTCCTCCCAGGCTTAGCAGCCGGCTCGTCTTCCCTCGAGATCCCGTTGCCGTCTTTGGCCAGGACAGCGGTCGTCGTGTCTGCGCTGGTCTTCCCTCGATCGAAGACGGTCCGGTACATGCTCTGGTAGACGCTGGGGCCGCCTCTGCCACCGGCCTCCCCTGCAGCGCCATCTGCAGACCCGTTCAATCCTGCAGCGCCGTTGGCGACCCCATCACCACCGGTCGCCCGTGCGTTCAAGGCCGCAAGAGCAGACGGGAAATGGTACTCCCGCAGGACCGCAAACGTGGCCTCTGCCGCCGCGCTGCCTTCCCCTGCCGAAAAGCTGTCCTTTTCCAGCCTTTCGGCAGCATCGTCTTTCTCTTTCTGGCTTGCTCCTGTTGAGGCCTCATCCCTGTTACCGCCTGGTGGCCCACTCTCTGTCCGTGGCAGCAGCAGCCACGCCGGGATCAATACCGCCGCAATCAGCAGTGGGAGGAAGGTTAGGCCGCCCAGTACATAGACTATGGCGAGCGTCGTGAAGGTCATGACGTGTGGGCATCGTTGAGGTCGTGAAGCATTTCGTGCATGTGTGTTCGCACGAGCAGAGACAGCAGAACGATTGATTCAAGGTCGAGCTTCCCTCGCCTCAGGCTCAGGGCGTAGCGGGACGGATGGTCTCACCCGATCGGGCGCTATGGATTTAGGGGCGGCCAAGGCTGACGGCGCGGGAGACCAATCCACCTTTGTTCTGACTTCAGAAGAAGGACGACTGCAAGATGAATGTCATCGAAGTGAGCGTGGTCCTTGTTTCGCTCATCTCGAGCTCCCATCCACCAGCGACGCTCAGAGTCCCTCCCACAGGGCCGGTACAGGGCGCAAGAATGCAGTGGTCCAAGACCGCCGGGCCCCACATGCAAGACCTGGCTCCCGAGACAGGAAGACAGACAGGAGACCGAATGGCACGGCGGGCACATTCGAGGAGCTGGACGGGGATGAAGTGAGACATGTTCCTCGAACTGTCTCGAAGCAATTATACACACGCAATCGCAAGCTAGGTCGCTGCTCTCTCTCTTCACAGTATGTGCAAGTACTGAACATCATTAGCAGCGGCTGTACCGATATTGTCGACCTCCGATCCCATTATCCTTGCTCATGTGTCCCACGGACCGCACTGTTCTGCGTGATTAGTGTGCGCCGTGGACCCACTCCGTATCCGCTATGCAACTCATCATCGTCATCCTGTGTGCTGACTTGCTACACACTCTCGTGCAGCTTCTTGTTTGTCCTCGGCTCGGTGGCTCAAGCGGTGCCGTCGTCGTTGACGAACTGGGTCCAGTCGAGAGCGAGCATGTCGTCAACCGACATGTTGGCAGCCGGGTCGAAGGCATCGTAGAGACCGCCATCCTCAAGACCCGGAGCCGCAGCATTGGGGTTGAAGCTGACGTTGAATTGGCTGGTCGGGTCGAATAGGTTGGTGTATGGGTAGCTGCTGGCATTGGTGATGGCGACCGTGGCGGCGGTGAGGACGTTCGTAGCAGGTGGCGCATTTGTGCCCCGGTGCAACTAGTCCGTGAGCTAACTGTGCAGGCTGGTGATGAGCTGCCTGAGAGGTAGCTTGATTGTGCCGTCCTCGGCGTTCATTCTCGAAGAGAGCGCACCGGGTACTGTTCTGATGAACGTGTGCTGCACGCCGTCAGGCTAGATATGACCGGTGAGTACCCCCAGCATTCGAGAAGATGCTGACCTATAATCAAGTGAAGGGAGAACAATCGCGAGCGCATATTAGTCACGATGTCGTCGCCTAGGTTCCCGGCCTATTCTTGCATCTCATGGCGAGGACATCGAACCGCCATTCGATGTAGCGGAATGGTCTTGCACTCAGGCTAACACTTATGGGTTGCTGATAGGTCGGTATCTGAAGGCGGACCTAGCCACGGCCTTCCCGAGCCGTCATCGTTGGCGCTGACCGGCTGACGTGAGTCGCCCGATCATAGTTGGGTCGACGTCGGGCCGGGCAGTACCCGCAAATGAATCATGGGAGTCGCTGAAGCTTGGGCAGAGGCGGCGCTTGGTCCCTGGCGGGAGTTGCGAATCTCGCGCATGTCTCAGCGTAGATGAAGTTCTACTTACAACCGGGATCAATGTGCATCAACAACATCCTGATGCGAGTGAGCGGGTCGCCTGCCAACAGCACGCGCGATATCTGGTAGCGCTTCGGACGAGCTGGTCTTCAGGCGGCCATCAGCAAGACAGCAGCCCTACATCGTGTTCACCACCATTGGCATGTACTAACCGGATCTTGGTGCCTCAATCACCTCTGTTGGCTTCCAATAGGGTGTTGCAGTGCAATTGCAGGCTCCGCCGTTCCACTTCTGGCGGATCGTTGCCCGTCAGCAGGGTCGGGAAAGGCTCCAGATACATGTATTTGTTTGTTCGTCCATGGTGATCGCTGGCTGGAACGAACAGTGGAACGAGGCTACGGGCCATCCCAAATCTCGCGGTGCAGCGGTCAAATCCCGAAGATTCGCCGATGTGCGGGTGGCGAATGCCCACAGCATGCACTACACCCGAGGAGCTGCGAACAGATTGACCTTAGGAGATGAGTATCATGCATAATGCTGTTCAGATTAACTGCAATGAGTGTGAGTTCGGTCAGCTTGCCGGAAGCGGTTGGGCCGCACTTTCCATTCCAGCCAAGAAGCCGTAAGACAAAGCACATTCCGCGGGATGTCTCGCCTTACTACCTCCCTTTACGTCGTCTTCGACACCATGTCGCTGAACCACTCTTCACACCATATCGGAAGCCTCAACTCTGCTCGACGGTGCTGAGCCGCCTCCCCTGCTTGTCGAGCTGAATCTTCTGTTTACGAAGCAGCGCCCGGGCGGCCGCCCACTTCTCACGCTCCTTACGCTTGAGAATAACTGCGCAAAAGGTCAGGCATGCCCTTTTCCGCATTTGTTCTTGTGACTTACACCAATGTTTAGTCACCTCGACGCTAGGTAGACAGCACGCGTCCGTCAACATTTCCAGCTCAGCATCGTTGGGGATCTGGCTGAGCGCGAACACATCATTGAGCAGTCTTTCCGCATAACGCGGTATTGCGTTACTCGCAGCGGAAGAGAAGTTCAGCGCTGTCCGGCCTGTGCTGTGGTAGAGTCGATCGATCTTCCTGGTTTCAATGTGAGTAATGTATTCTGATGCGTACAAGTGCGCGGCTACGTCCACTCACTGCCGGACATCTTGCTGGATGCCTTGAGAAAGCACAAGGTATTCGCGGTCGGCTATGGCTGCACCGGTCGACTCTTGTTGGCCTGTGGATCGCCCACGATTCGTCTGCGAGCGAATGTCCATGCGTTGGAAAAAGCTCTGCAACAGCTCTCCCTGTGCTTGCTCGATGAATACCCGCTCTGCCTCAAGCGTTTCGTTGATTCTTTGCAACGATGCTTCGTTCGCTTGCTGATTGGCCCGCAGAATCACTCGGCGAGCATACACTGCTGGGGCGAGCATTGTGCCTGAGCTGGAGCAGGGAAGAGGATCATCCAGGAGTCCATCGGCGTCAAGAAGGTCCGCGAAGTCCCCTGCCGACCGTGATATCTCGGCTCGATTCCTGCTCATCTGCGCACGCGCTCTCTTGATACCCCGGATTGCTTCAAATCGAACACCTTCCCGTGGGTGCGACATGTTCGAGGGATCGTAGCCTGAAGGGAGAACTTGGATGAAGACTGCTTGCGAGTGGCTTCTGTGACGAATTCAAGTGGGTACTCTCAAATCTTTGCGCATCACATATGGAGGAGAGAGATGCGGAATCATGTGCGGTCCCGGGGCCGTGAGTCTCGGGCCACAGTGCTTGACTCGCAGTGTGATGTGACCCTCATCTTCGCTTGACCGCCAAGCGCGGTCGGTGCGGCAACAGCCCCAGCCCCCTTGATTTCGGCGCACTGCAGGAAGTCGCGGATTTTGAGAGCCCGATCGCTCTTTCCAAATCTTCGAAGCATCAACAGAACATCACCATACTTCGACACACCCAACAACACGACACATACCACCAAGACACGCTAACATACCATGGCCACGCAGCAGGCACGACTGACGAGCACCCAGACCGGCCAGCTACTGAGGGACTTCGTCGAAGCTTTCGACAGCGTCCAGAAGCAGCTGAGCGATGGCAAACGGCAGGCCGTCGTACCACTCACTCAGGTCAGCTCACTGGGAGTCGAGGGTGCAGGTATCCTGAAGAAGCACCTCGAAGACTTCACCAACGCCCAATTCGCTGTCACGGTGGACGCGGGCGCGAATTCGTTCAGCTTGACGCCAACAGGCCCAATGCCGCCAAAGCAGAAGCTTTCAAAGCAGACCCTCGCAAAAGCAGCGCAAGCAAGTGAGGTCAAAGACAAAGTCCCTCGTCCGCCGAACGCTTTCATCATCTACCGCAAGGATTGGCACACCAGAGTCGTCGCACAGAACCCCGGTTTGCACAATAACGCGATCTGTAAGTTCCAACAGGCCCCACCGGCATCCAGGGATCATGCTGACAACACTCTAGCTGTCATCATCGGTGACCAATGGAGGAACGAGAGCGAAGAGATACGCGGGCACTATACGCAGCTGGCTGCCGACCGCAAGCACCAACACGAACTCGACCACCCAGACTACCAATATCAGCCACGCAAGCCGTCCGAGAAGAAGAGACGCATGACGAAGAACAAGCTTGCCAAGCTCGCAAAGGCTCAGAGCACCAACGACGCATCTTCGGCCGTGCAGCAATCTCTCCCGCAAGATTTCGACCCGGCTGCGCTTCTCGATGACAGTCTTGCCAGCCATGCAGTGTCAGGCTCGATGCCTCTCACGACGTTTGGCACGGTGTATGCTCCGCCGCAGCCCATGGTGCGGGCCTCGAACGATATGATGGTGACCTTCGACTCGGGCCCAGATTTCGAAGGCAAGTTGCTGGCAAGCCTGCAGGAGTTCAATGCCGGACTGGCTGGAGCGGCACAGGCCGCGGCGACCAACCACCCCACGGCGCTACACTTCCCATCGAGCGGTCCATCCACCCACTTCCACCCGAGCCATGCCGGGTCTCACTTGGCACCAGCTCCTGTGGCCGTCACCATCCAGAAGCTGGTCAACGGCCGCGATGACGAGGTGGAGAGCTTCCCATTCGTCATGAGCCCTCAGACACAGGCTATCATCGAGCAGCCGTGGCTCAATGACTTTCACGAGTATCCTGCCATCGAGAATACCGCCGGCCCTACTCCACAGCCGTTCACTGGAGTCAACGATGCTGAGGTCACCCGTCAGACCGAGCTCGACCGAGTCTTTGACACCTTCATCGACATGGGCTTCACCGGCAGCCCAAGCGTGCAAGTCGCTGGTACCCCCGAGCCCATCACGATCGATGACGCCCTGAAGTATGTCAACTCCGAGACGATTGACGAGATCAACTACGGCAACATGAACACACGCCAGGCCATGCCGCATCTCGTCGACAGCTACGAGCTCGACTTCAGCGCTTTCGTCTCTGACGAATGAGCACGTTGCCGAATGCCGCCGAGCGCGACTCTCACTACACCTTCCATGGCAGCTTGCGGTCCAACTAATGGCCTCCTACCTGGCTTGTTGGGTGCATGATACCGCGAAGCATGATACGGCAATCACTACACCATATCAGCTCTTGATTCGCAACGCACATCCCCTTCACCCGGCTCTCACACAACAAACACCCTCAGCACATGATCATCACCAGTGTCCGGCAAGAGTAATGCCTGCACACACTACGACCGACACCAATGCGCAAGATTGCGCGACGCCAGCGCAAGACAGCAGAACGAAGAGCATAGAATGCTTACCGCGCCACCCGGCGCATTGCCAGCACGCTTGCCATTGCGAGCACCCCGGCGCGACACCGCGCCACCCAAGTGAGATAACCGCACGAATCGAAACCAAGCAAACACGTGCTCTATCACGGCTAATGGCTTGCTTGCTTGCTTGTTCACCTGACCAAGCCTTCGCAGAATGGCGCGACGAAGCTGGCGCCCACATCAGAGGTGGCAGATGGACGGAAAGGATGGCGTGAGATGGACAGGATGCAGCATGCATCTGGAAAGGCACGGGGTCTGACATCGGGAGACGCAGCGAGTATGGTACATAGCAACGTGTATACTATCGACAAGGACGTTCCTCTTCTCATTCGTCTTCCCCGTCCTAGGCCTTATCGTCGTTCACTTCACGCCCCAGTCTGTCTTGCGCACGAGCGTGACAGCCCCAATACTGCGCTCTTGCCCCGCGTCCAATGTTCTAGCCTCCGCTGTCGACGTTTCAGCTTCGGCGCTAAGCGGGGCGCAGCGCGACCGTCGTCTTGCACACGCGCAGATCCTCTGCGAGTGGCCCGGGCAACGAAGCTCTCGAAGATTCTGCGGCTACGCGTTTGAGTGAATCGCAATCGCCGGACCAGTAAGTCGAGTGACTCGGATGGTGACGGTGGCGGATAGCCATGTGAGAGCA
>JAWDJV010000321.1:0-21220 GCA_033119285.1 Teratosphaeriaceae sp. CCFEE 6253
CCACTTCACAGACCACCAACACACATGAACGATGCGGCCGGGGCGTGCGGAAGGAGGTACCGAGTGGACCAGCGACGAACTCAGAGGATGCTTGGGATGGTGGAGCGAGCACTGGTTGTCGAACATTCTCTCCCAGCATGCTCTTGGCACTACCTCATGGCAATGGCAATATCCCGGCGTTCGGTTGGCTGGTTCACTGGCCGCTTTCTTGCATTAGAAGATCAATGGGACGTTACAAATACGAAGTAGTACTTTCCGCGACGCTTCAGCAAATGCTTCGCCGCATTGCTATGAGTCCTCTTCGTGGTTTGCTAAAGAGTATCTCCACAAAGCTGCCACTTCTGGCTCTCCGCCAACCCCTGCTGTCGGAGGGACTGTCCCTTGGCCATCCGCCACTCATCCGAGCAAGCATAAAATTATTCACTTCGGTCACTTGGTTGCCGCTCTGCCGTGTTCAGTGAAGCTCAGGGTATCGAGGCTTCGCAGGGCACGAGCCTTGCACGTGCGAGCCTGTCAGCCAGGAACAGCAGTCTGGCATGTGATGTGGCAAGCTATGTCGTGCCAGACCATCAGTCAGATCACGAAGCCTTCGACGTTTCGCCCACCCGCTGCTCTCTGCACGACATGAGCGCATCGTCTGCGTAAGGCTGAGCACATGCGCCCGCGGGCCTGCCAATCGAGGAGCGCCCGTTGCACAGCGCTTCACCCGCCAGCCCGCCGAATTCGCCATCCCACGGCAGATTCTCCTCGGAACGATCCGCCGTCGATCTGCCGAAGCATCCGCTCCACCCCGTTGCGCAAGCACACACGAGCGATGGAAAGCCTATACGCTGGCCTAACCAAGAAACCACAACTCAAAGCAGCCCCGAGACTTCCGTCATGCTAGACCCACCACACGCGCAATTCACACTCGCACACTTCTCCAGCAGGCTTCATTCTGCCTTCCACCACGACTTCGTCCGCAACACTACCGCGCCGTCTGCGACACCTCGACCATATACACAAGCGAAGATGGATTTATACATGGCACAGTCTTGCACGCTGGGCTGCGCTTGCCTGGCCATGTCGTAGCGACGACCTGCTTCGTGAGCAGATTCCTGGGCATCACACCGTAGTGGAGGTATATCAATGTGGTGCACCGCTCACGACGAGGCGACGGTGCTGATCACAGCCGCCAGGTCATCGCACGGTCTTAGCTATATACCGCCGCAGCATATACAGAGCAGCGTTCGCAGCACGTGATAGCCACTCACAGCCATTCACAACCACCCGGCAGGCAGACGCGGTGCTCAGGCTGCAATCACTACATCGGCACGCGCCAAGCACACATCGCGACGAAGGAGGAGGTGATTGAGATGGGACATCTTCCTGAGAGCTACGGCGGCCGCACAGAGTCGACGACTGAAGTTGTGCGGCTACCAGTCCGCGAGAAGGACACGGGATTGGGCGCTACGTCGTTGCTTACAGGCCAGGCGGAGGCGACCATGATCGACGTGACCCACGCCGAGGCGGTGGGCAAAGGGGGCGAGTCGGGCGAACGGAAAGCTGGTGGTGTGGTGGTCGAAGGTACACCAAGCCAGTCATGTGCCGCACGGTGACGAACAGGCATCTGACAATGCCTAGTGGAGTGCCCGTCTCTGTCAACGTCGCCGTCAGAGTCTGGTAGCACGACGCCGACGCTGCGCATAGCGGCTTGTCCACCGCGTCTCAGTTCACTGGTACCTCCGCCAAACTATGGCGCCGCTATGGAAGGCAATCTCTTCAGGAGCGCCTATCCTCAGGATCGCAACATGGACTTCATGAAGCTGCTCGACGTTCGCAGTGTGCTGTATGTACCACCCGGCGCTGTTGCGACGATCCAAGACTGATGCTCGAGTAGCTGTCTTGTGGAAACGGAGCCTTCCGAGTCTTATGCTGCCTTCATCAGCAAGCACAACATCGCGCGCCACCGAGTCGACATCGCGGCCAACAAGGACGGCAAAGTGAAGACGACGTGGGACTCCCTGTGCCAGGCGCTGCTCATCGTGATGGACTCGGCCAACTACCCACTCTACGTCCACTGCAACCAGGGCAAGCACCGCACCGGCTGTGTCATCGCTTGCCTGCGGAAGATCCAGCGCTGGGATCTCGAAGACGTGGTCGCGGAGTACCAGGCCTACGCCCACCCCAAAGTCCGCCCGGGCGATATCGAGCTGATCCGCGCCTTCGATCCGGATGCCGTGTTCGAGTACGCGAAGCGCCACTGCCACATGGACGCGCACCGCATCTTGAGGCGCAGCGACTCGCTCATCGCCAACATCGATGCGCTCGCTGACGCCTTAGCTGGCAAGCTGCCCTACTGCGACGACATCGACATGTCGACTGCGTCGAACGCCAGCACTATTTCGGATGACGGCTTCGGTGGACTCGACATCATGGAGATGGATCCGCCGGTATCGCACGGAGACATTGCGACCGTGGCCACGACTCAACGCCCTGGCCTGGAACGCATGGCCTCACGCCCGCAGGCTGCCGGAAGCGCCTTGGCGGCGGCCGAGCCGGCGGTTCTGGATCCTGCGCTCCACGAGGCTGGCCCCGTGACTAGCATCGTGGAGCTCGCGGACGACGCGCTCTCGCCCCCACTGGAGCCGTCAAGGTCGATGGGATTCTAAGCGGGCTACCCAGCTATCAAGACTTGCCTAGGCCCCAAGAGCAAGGCTGAAATGTGCGGCTACTAGGCATGGCGTGACGGATGACTACTGCGGCAGTATGTCGGGCGCTGGGAGGATCAACTGGTACATTAGCGTTGGCGCTGGCGGTGGTGCGGGTTTTATGTCAGCAAGTGCGCTCCTTCGGAGGATTCCGTTGCTGGGAGCTCGGCTTCACGGACATCATCAGTAGTGTAGTGGAAGTCAGGATACGCGGCGCGAGCTAAGGATTAACCTCCAATCTAACATGCAGAGAGGCCATGCACAAGGTCCATCGCAGCAGCTCGCGTCTTTGCGAATCTCGAATCCTCTGTCGCTGACTCGAGCTCAGATTTCGCTCCCACGAGATTCCGAGGTATTGCCAGACAACCACAGTAGATTGACTTGTAGGATCGAGCAAGAGTCCCGTTCGAGACGCTGCCTCTTGCGCAGAAGGCACACCATTCCTTTAGAACATACAAGCGGCGCCCGCTACATGCATACTAATGCGGTCCAACGACATGGCAAGCCGCCGGGCACGACCCAGGCGCAGGCGCATAATGAGGATGAACCGAAACATGGGATCGACAAGCTTGCGTTGACGAGAGGCTACGGTAGCAGGGCGACATGGCGACACTCGCCTCCTACCGCTTATCGCTAGCTTGCAATCGTCGATTCGAAATTCGTGCCTCGACGGGCCGGTTGCCGCGCTGGAGCTGTGTGCAAGTTCGAGTGGGATCCTACGCGAGCCATATCGTGCTGGTTTCTTACTCGCCCGGGCGTCGATCATCGCTAGGCGATCAACTAGAAGCAGAGTGAATCGTAGCTCGGAGCTCCATGCTTGTGAACACTGTCAGTCGTAGGGACTGGACTCGGCACGGAGACTGATTGGCAGGAGTCGGCGCGGACGCCTCTCATAGGTTCTCTTGCCCTGACCCTGGTCGCCGGGGCTGCGCGTTAGGTGGCATCCGGATGCCCATGCCGGCCGCACTCTGCGGTTGCGACTTGACCTCGTCGATCTTGCCCCTCGCCAGGCTGATGCCCGGCACGACCCAGTCCCCACAGCTGCACTGCATGCCCTGCCACGCGTACTTGCCGACGTTGGCGCTGCACTTCGGGCACTCCAGCCGGCCGTCGAGCTTGCCCTGCTCCAGCTCGGGCTTCATCCACGAGAGCGGGTCGAGGAAGTAGTGGGAGCAGGCGGTCGCTTGGCCCTTCTGCCGAGCTTGATGTTTGACCAGATATTGCGAGGTGGCTAGAGGGCGTCTAGACGTGGTCAGTAATGCTTCAGCAAGCCATACGGCAAACGCCACTCCTCACCGGCACTTCTTGCAGCGCATCTCGAAGTCGGCGTCATCCTGCTCCGACACGTGCTCGTCCTCGAAGCGTATCTTCTCCGCCTCGGGCGCTTGACCGCATGCTCGACTGAGCTCTACTTCTCGTTGATAGAGCCATCGCTGGTACGCCGGTGTCTCGTCGACGTTCTCGGGTGTCACGATCTCGTGGTACAGCTCGAGCTGCTTCCAGAAGCCGTCGTTGGGCTCGCAAAGCGGCCGGCTCTCGCGGATCTGGGACAGGGCTTCGGTCGGCGTGATGCCGTTCCGCCGCATGAGGAACGCGCACATCACCGTTGCCGATCTCGATTTGCCCATGGCACTGCATTGTCAGCATTCTGTGCGGATCGCACGTGCCGCTAATGGGAAGATAGAGTGAGGTCAGAAAGGGCCTCGCGAGTTGTTCAATGCGCAAGTCCTAGCATGGGGCCAAGACGAAGCATGGGGCCAGTTTACAGATTCGTACCGTACGACCCTGGACTTCGGTGGCACATCGCGCGGTAGTCGTAGATGCTTTGAGATGGCGTGCGAACGAAGGATGAAGCCGCGAGAAGGGTGGATCGGTTCCAGGAAAGTGTTAAGAAAGCTCAGTCTAGCTTACCAGTGCACGAGAATGCCGCCACCTCGGTCGAGCCCATCCTGGATGAACTCGTTACAGGCAGGGAAGTGCTCGAGCAGGTTCTCGTCGTCCACATCGTCGACCTCCACGACTTTGTGCGCGAAACCTTCGAACAGCGCTCTGTTCAGGGGCAGTCTCAGGACCGACAGAACATGCGTGATGCCGGCCGCCTGCAGCGCTTCCCGGCGGCGCAGAGTGAAGATACTAGCCAAGCATTAGATTCTAGAGCCGTCGCTTGCGCAGAGGTAGGGTAACGTGAACGGACCCGCCGATGTAGAGGTTGAGGTCCCCGGGTACCCTGTCCAGCAACGCCATTTC
Source organism: Teratosphaeriaceae sp. CCFEE 6253 (assembly GCA_033119285.1). Lineage (NCBI taxonomy): Eukaryota > Fungi > Ascomycota > Dothideomycetes > Mycosphaerellales > Teratosphaeriaceae > Teratosphaeriaceae sp. CCFEE 6253. The sequence continues at coordinate 4,938 of JAWDJV010000321.1, forward strand.
GCCGCTTCTGATGATCGCTCAAGATGTTGTTCTCTGCGCATCAGCTCAAGCCTGCCTCGAGGCCGCCACCGTAGTGGTGGCGAGTCATTTGCATACAGAGGCTGGCCTTGGCATCGTGCACGGCCGCTCTGATGCCGCTTCAGCCCGAGAGCCCTACGTGGACTTCGTCCTAACGCCCACTCGCAAGGTGAGCTCGAAGACCTCGGGCTGCCAGCTCTCGACTGTCGACGACCTTCCCGCCCCTACCGCTGTACGCCGCACATGGCTGCAGGTGAGCAAATTTCTTCACGCCGCGCCGCCTTCCAGAGCGTCCCGAGGAAGCATATGCACCAATGGACAACATGTGTACCTTATACACCGCGGCAGAACGCAATGCCCGAGACGAATGCGGCGATGCTCCGGCCGGCGGGCTCGCAGCTCGCTGTCCAGGTCGTAGATAGTAGATCCAAGCAAACCAACCACCGAAGGCCACCTTGTAAGGCTGCAGCCTCTGTGCTCGCCAAGCACTGGACCGCCTCGATGCGGAGCCCTTCGCATCTCAGCTCGTCGCTTCTCCTCCATGCGGTGTAGGCGGATTACCTAAGCAGCACAGGGCTGGCTGTCCATCACGGCGTCATCCTCGCCTCTGCATTGACCCTTCTCGGCCTCTCCATGGCACATAGCCGATGCCACCTCGTGCGATCAGCGGTCGAGGCGAGGACTCCGACCGGGGCGAGCCAGAAGGCGACATGAAGCTGCAGCTTCACGCATGCGCATATCCTAGCGCCGTCGCGAGAGACCCACCCAGGCGCTCCTTAGCCCAGCCTTATGCTGCATGAGGCGCTCGGGCCTCCTCGACTGACCTTAGCCGTGCGGGACGCAGGAGATCGCTGTCGTTGGCGTGGAACCCTGTATCGTGTGCATGCCGCTGCAGGCGCGAGCCAGACCCTCGCACTGGCGGATGCCTGGACGGGTAGCGCAGGTACACTGCTGGCATGTCACCGTCCATGGCGGAGAAGTGAGGTGCTGGTTGATCCCGTAGCTTCGTGACATGTCGCGTGCATCGTCGAGTCAACCTGCACCATCTAACCGCCGCCGCGGCCCGGTGCACAGCCTCAAGTGCATCGCGTTCTCCACACCCACTGGAAGTTTGGACGGCCAGCGTTTTTATTAGTGCTACGGCGCGCCTCTCTTTGCCTAGGGGACGGAAGGTCGGTGTCAGCGCTTGGGACGAAGAGGCGAATCCAGTCTCACGAGTGGCGCCGCATGATTCAGCCTGGCTCGCATTCCAGCTTACCTCGATCCCACACCGTGGATGGACCGTGGGACATCATAATAAGCGCCCTGCTGAGCCCGTGGCGGCTGCCTCGCGAACCGCGACGCATAGCGGAGCAGGTGCGACTGTTGCCCCGTCCCTCGTGTTGATCCCACAAACATGAGCTATTCGACACCATCGATCCGGATATCGCAGCACCGCTACCCAAGCCCCCCGACCTACCCGTCCGCGTTCGCCTCAGTACCCATGGCTGTTCCGAGAGCGCAGGAGCCCGTACCACCGCCGTTGCCACCGCCCAGCTACCTACCCGAGATGGCCAATGACATTGGCTGGCAGTGGGGCAACGATCCGAATCGCTCAGACTTTGGCCGCGCCGCGTCGGTGAAGCCCGGCTCGAGCCTCCTGGGAGGCAGCTTGCATGGTTGCAGACAAGAGCAAGAGCGAGACATCTTCGCACACCGGGTTGCTGCTGGGGCACGGCGGGGCAGTTCGATCAGTACGGTGACCATCGATCGCGACTGCGACACGGCCGATGAACACATGGCGCATAGCGATGAGGACGGCAGCGGGTCGAGGCTTCCCTCGAATTACAGGTGAGACTCATACCGCCTCCCACCCTGCCAAACAAGCTTCTCTAATCGCTGCCTGTCGCAGACTACACAGTGAACGACAACTGGAGCAGCGTACACTTGAAGCCTCGTCCAATACATACGACAAGCATCTACTCAGTCGCATAGGCGGCCCCAACACACCGAAGCGACAAACGGTCTCCTATCCGTCTGGTCTTCCGGAAGGCGCGCAACAGTCTCAGCCCGAGACTGAACGCCGCAACAGCCAGCTGAAGCCTCTCACCGTCCCGGAGCGCCGCCATACTGCTTCCAATTCTCTGGACTCCCCCGCGGGCGCTAGATGGCCGGCTTCGGGGGCTGTGTCTCCTGGATTCAATGGCTTCTGGAATGACAATGGGGTACCCGACAACAGTCGCGCGCCCTCCACACGACACGGCAGCATCGCGTTCGACGACAGCGTCTCACACAGGGGCAGCTACGACCATTCCATGTTCGTCAACGAAGATCTCATGGAAGATGGGCAGATGGGCAATCTGAATCTGCACGACCGAAGTCCCTCGGGCTCCGATGAATGCCAGCTCAAGACCGGCACCAAGCGACGCGCATCATCTCCTCCCCGCGACGTCACACGCGAGGAGAGGGTGTCTATCAGCAGCGCCTCCGGCCACAGCGAGGTCTTGCCACGCCGATCGTTGCCGCAAACCCACCCCTCGCCGGTCTCGCGTTTCCACCCCAGTCACTCCTCCATCTCGTCGGCTTCTTCTCTCGGACCACGGCATGGCTCACTCGGATCTTCGCTCGGCATCGCCAGTATCCCGAGTAGCGCGACGAGCTATGGCTCTGGACGTCTCTCGCCTGGAGCAGCGTCGCCCGCTGTCGACCCCGGCCCGCGGCTCGGGACGCCTTACGAGAGAGCTAGAGCTCTGCCCGGCAGCCACCAGCGGACTTTGTCGGAAATCACGCACAGCAGCGCCAAACCCGCCACGGACAGCATGACCCACTCGCGTAGCGGCAGCCTGTCTCACTTGCAGGGCAGCCACATTTGCGAGTGTTGTCCAAAGAAGCCGAAGAAGTTTGACACCCCGGATGAGCTGAGGTAAGTGGTGCGAGATCGAGGCCTCCATCGCAACCCCACTCCCGCCCTGCTTACACGTGCCGCCGCAACCCTCCCTGCAACATTTGATCCCGCGAATGCTGGCTCATCGTACCAAGCATTACTCTGGCGCGTACGGCGGCTTCGTGGTGCTTCGCGCTCATTTGGCTGCGGTGCGTCGGTTGTTGCGTAATCGTTACTGACAGTTTGATAGGCTGCACGAGGGTGAGAAGCAATACACCTGCGCTTACTGCCCGAACCGCTTCAAGAACAAGAACGAAGCGGAACGCCACCAGAACTCCCTACACCTGCGGAAGCACTCCTGGTCGTGCGCCGCGCTGTCCGGCCCGGAGGCCGCCTTCCACCAAACGAGTACCAACGGTGCGGACGTCTGTGGCTACTGCGGCGACGAGTTCTCCAACCCGCCGCAGTGGGACATCCGCGCGGAGCATCTCAACCACGTTCACAAGTTCGGCGAATGCAACCAGGCTAAGAAGTTCTTCCGGGCTGATCACTTCCGTCAACACCTCAAGCACAGCCACGCCGGGACTAGCGGCAAGTGGACGAACTTGCTTGAGGGGGCGTGCATGAAAGACGAGCCGCCGCCAGAGCCGAGAGCCAGCGCAACCTCGATGGGCATCCTCGGCGCTCCCGCACCACCAGCACTAATGGTGACGACGACAGGCCTGGGAGGCGCGACCCACGGAGTCCTTGCAGAGACCCCTCACGACAGCTAACGAGAGATGATCAGCACGAATGACGTATGAGCGGACACCCCCAGACCTCGGGCTCCTGCCGAGCTTCATGTCGATGGCGGTCTGATCGGCGCCGCGCATGGGCGATACAGCTGCGCGGTCTGCAGCACTCACAGCGACTCCGCTATGACCCTCACGAAAGCGTGCATTGATCTGGCATCCGGTGGGAAAAGTGTTGCATCACGCGGGCGGTTCCCCATCGTGCATGCGGAGGAGTCTTCACGCAAGTTCAGTAGCTGCAATGAAATGCACGACTACCTGAAGTAGACTAGGCTGGTCTGCACCAGCGAGCGATGCAGGCCAGGTAGCCAATCCCACCCCATCTCCCACCCCGGACCTGCTCTCCGTGTATTGCCTCACGGCGTGCAGCCGCCTGTGCTATCCAGCCCTGTGGTCCTGCCCTCAATCAAACCAAAGCTTTGGCTGCGAGGCGGATCGAATGCTCTGACATCCGCCAAGTGCTCAGTGGGGGATCGTGAGTCTTCTGACCCTTTGTAAGCTACTATTATCGGACTCAGGGTGAACACTCCGGGCCATTATTGTATGGGGGTGCTGATGACCAACGCACCCTGGGCATCAGGCATCGTGGGCGCCGCGGGCAAACAGTGCACCCCTCATCGGCGAACAGACGCACTACTCAATCCCGCATCAGAGCGTATGGGGGTCTCCCCATCAGCACCTTAAATGTCTAGCGGCTGAGTAGTGGCTGCGAACGCCACGATCAATGCTACAGTACGGAGTACTGAATGGAGAGATACAGTGCATCTTCCGCTTGCAGCATGGAGTCTTGCAATGGCCGGATATCCCTTCCCTCGAGTACGACGCAACCCCCATCGATCGTCCACGGTGAGCTTCTCGTCACTTGACTTCATCGCTTGGTGCCGGACGACTTGCCTCATCATGCAAGCGACTCTTTGTCCTGCCATGTGGCTTGCAGTGAAGCAAGTCCTTGGCCTTGGGCATGCTCCTTCACGGCGGTAGCCCCACTTATAAGTATGCCCTGGCAGATCCCACAATAACAAGGCTGCCCTCAAGCCTTTCAAGCTCGCCGGTCTCCTTGGCGACGTCGAGGAGAGTAAGATCTTCCACGGAAGCTGCACTGGAATGGATGAGGGATTTGTCCACTGGGGACTCCTCTGCACGACGGTATTGCCTTTGATGCGTAGGATCTTGTGTCAGGCCGTGACCTCGTGGTACGCTCTGACAATCAATGGTAGTGTAGTGAGGCAGGACCACCGTCGTGACGTGCGTTTGGCACTGTCTCGTCATGCACGCATGCCCGCCCATAGCATGAGTAAAGACGCCTTCGCAAAAGTTTGTACTCCTTTAGCGATCCACGCTGGGCCATACTCGAACGGACCTCTGCGTACATACATGTATACGTCAAATGGTAGGCCAGCAAACAGCAGCGCGAACACGCGCAGTAGTCTTTCTGCAGCTTCGAAACATTACCTGGGCGTTCCGCGCGAGAGGCCAATTACTGTCACAGTAGGGATTGTCCTATGTGCGGTTGTATGGTAGTATGAGGCGGTTGCGCAGTATCACGTGCCTTGTGGGATCTGGCGCAGTGCCGCCCATCGTCGTATGGTGCAGCCCATGCCACTCATGTCCTGGGCGATCTGTCCATCCGCTCGCCGTCTTCGAGTATAGAGCACGACATGAAGGCGGCTTCCTCGTTGGGGGCACTGCGCTTCTACTTCCGGGTGTCGACTCCACCACGGCTGCTGCTGACTCGACGCCGACGATTTGGACGTCCTGGCTCGGTCGAGTCACGAGAAGATGCACTGGGATCCGGAATCGGTGATGACGTGATCGCTTGGAGTGCGGACTCGATTACGTGTACGCATCGGAGTCTGACTTGAATGTGTGACCGGCTCATCGCACCGGTTTGTACAGGGTCTGTTGCCATTCGAGCTTTGACCCCGTCAATGGAAAGCTCTCGTCGGCCATCATCCGTTGTGCAGCAGCTCGGGGGCCGCCTCACGAGACCGGCAGATCGAGCGCCAGGACGCGGCCACGAACGGTCAGGTGTCTACTGGTGAGGTGATAGGCGCGACTGCGTGCCCTCCGCGGAGCTGCAACCCAATGCCAGCTTCGCGACACCTTGGCACACTTCAGAAGAGGTGTGCGGTGGTCCAGACGTGAGGTCCTCGCCAGCGAATCAGACTCTCCAGCCCGTACTCGCTTGGTCTTGCAAGGCTACTTCGCGATACTGGACCACTAGTCCCGCATACCCGCCGCCAGCGCGCTCGAGATACCTCGTCCTCATCTCGGTTCTCAGTCGAAGCCGTCAGGGGAGAGCATAGGGCATCGTCATTGGGAATGGAGGCGTGCTGACCAGCATTCGACACTACTGGGCCTGGTGGCTGCCAGCCCCGCCAGCAAGCTTGAGGCCGGCGTACAATACCTCTTCCGGAGCTGTGTCCGCCATGGCACAGTTGGTAAAGGTACTGGGGAGTTGAGAGTCCACCTGCAGCATGCCGGCTGTCGTGAGCAGAGCAGGCAGCGTGAGGACTTCCTGCAATCTGACAATCATCGTTAGACGTCATCAACCACCGCTGCACTGCGGCAACCAGAAGATCATCATGATCCTGCCGGCCCATGATCGACCGGCTCGTTTGTCCCCTCCCCACGCCCGTCACACGGAGCGAGCTCCCGCACCAGCATGGCGTAAGGCGGGGTGGCGGTGGCGATTGGCGCCCGTCAGCATGCAGTCAGCGTGCAGATGGCCAGGGCGTCCCGGGGGTGTCCGTGCTCTCTGAGCCGGGGGTGTAGGAGGATGCGCGACGTGATGTCCGGGGAGCTCAATCAGAACAAAGCCGAGGTGATGGAGGGTAAGCGTAGGGCGCATAGGCTTTGCGAATGGGGTGGGAGCCGTTTGTGGTGATCAATGAACGCTACTGTTCGAATGATCTGCTGCTGACTCCAAGGGCGAGCCCATTGAGTGTTTCATCATGCCCGTGGTGACCACTGGTCTGAGATGGCGTCTGCAATGGCACCCTCGGGTTGCACAGACCGCATGCGGTAGCAGATCGTCAATGCCCAAGTCTCTACTGCCCTGCCGTGCCCTCGATTGGTGACCCTGCCATCGTGGACTGCGAGGTGTGCTTGGCATAGCCCCTTGCAGCGGGACTCGCGTCGCATGGCCGCGAGTCTGAGACCGTGTCGTGGCATCGTACTCAACCGTATGCGCAAGGCTGGAAGTGAAGGGTTGCGCTCCGGCTTGGCAAGGCCCAGATCCGTCGCCTGCGTCGTACGAGCCGACCTTTGACGGCACGACAAAGTCGAGATGCGCCTAGACGGGATGCGCGAGTGTGGCGCTGTAAACGAACCAGAAGCGCGCACGATGAGCACCAGGGTTTCCTGGCTTCTGCGCTCCCATCTCGGTGGCTGCTTCACACCGCCCGCCTGCCCTCTTGCAAAAGCGCAAGGTTCAACTCACGTGCATACGCACCGGTATCGCATGGTTGCAAAGCTTGCAGATGCAATTAAAGACGAGCCCGTCGCAATTGTCTCCACTCGTTAGGATACGGCCAATTGGTCATGACGATCAAGACACCCCATGGGCTTCACTTTCCCACGAGTTCGTCCAAAGCTGTCGTATATGTCTTCAGCTCACTGGTCGTATCGTTTCGTGCTTGCCGGTGGATTAGCCGTGACTGGCGTTAGGTGTCGGCGCCATTGCGTGCTGCATGCGACACGTTGATGCGTAGAGCAACGGCCTGGCGCACGCTCGTGGCCCAAGGACCAGGCGCGCGACAGACACGCCGCGAAGGTATGTCTGAGCGGCTGTTGACGAGCCACGAAGACCGTGGCGAGGATACCGCATATGTGGCTGTTGGATTTGCCATGGAGAGTGTCAGTCGGCGGAGTACGTTTATCGAAGCAGTGTCGCGCAACCCTGGACGCTGCAAGGGGGTGATCTCGCGCATCCGGACGACCTGACAATGTGCCAGTCCATTTCCCCCTGGCGCTCTCTTGCCATAGCATAGGGGACTGCTTCACAACAATAGCTTCATGCCCGTAGTGCAAGCATATGGCCCAGAGTGCATGTTTCCTCGTACTCCGCACTCCATCATGGTAGACCTCGCGGCACGCTCGGCAGCCCTCCCTGGCCCCTCAACCTCTCGCGATTCCTCTTCGCCGCTTCCGCATCCCGCTTCTTCTGCATCCGCATGGTCCAGAACTGCTTCGTCAACTCAAAGATCCTGGGCCCATCCACCTTCGCCTTCGCCTCACCGTCCTTCTTCCCCTCCAGCGCCTTCAGCTTCTCCTCCTTCTCCGCCTCATCCTTCTCGTCCTCCTTCTCCGCATCCTTCTTCTTCTCCTCCTTCTTCCCTTCCTTCTCATACTCCTTCTGCTTCCGGCGATCCATCTTCTTCCTCATCTTCTCCTCAAACTCCTTCTTCACCACCGCGATCTCCTTCTCCACCTCCTCCTTCCGCTTCCGCTCGGCAAGGTCCTCGGCATCTTTGGCGGTGGCGAACTTGGGGTCTGTAAGGTGGCCAGGACAGATGTAGAAGTAATCGTCTTGGTCCGGGGTGATGAGGACAGTGCTGGAGGGCTTGTAGCAGATCCAGCAGGACTTGGCGGCTGACTCGGCGACCAGACGACGGTGATAGAGGTTCTTGGACGCCATCGTCGATGCGGAGCGTGACAGAGGCTTGAAGATTGGGCTACGTCTGTTGGCGCATCGCGAATGCACACCTCGGATGATCGACAACCGGGCCGGGAGGTTGCCGCTCGGGCCGAAGTTAAGGAGCTCTTATCGCTGCAGGTCCAACATTTTGCGAGACGAGATCGTTCTACGTGCCCCTTGACATGCCATTGTGTGTGTAATCTGGAGCGCATACCCCTTTAACACCACCCAGCATGTCGTCCAACACCACCAAACTCTGGGGCGGACGCTTCACCGGCGCCACCGACCCCATCATGACCCAGTATAACGAATCCTTGACCTTCGACCGCGTCTTCTACTCCCAAGACATCCGCGGCAGCATCGCCTATGCCCGCGCCAACACCCACACCGGCATACTGACTCAACACGAATTCGCCGAGATCGAACGTGGCTTGAAGCAGATCCGCAAGGAGTGGGAGGACAACACCTTCGCCATTCAGCCCGAAGTAGACGAAGACATTCACACCGCGAACGAGCGTCGACTAGGCGAGGTCATAGGCAAGGAGATCGCGGGCAAGCTGCACACAGGCCGGAGCCGCAACGATCAGGTAGCGACGGACATGCGGCTGTGGCTGCGCGAGCAACTCGAAAAGCTGGAGGAGTACCTTGTCTCATTCCTCCAAGTCATGGTCGCCCGCGCGGAAGCAGACCTCGATGCCGTGATGCCTGGGTACACCCACCTCCAACGCGCTCAGCCGATCAGGTGGTCCCACTGGATACTGATGTACGGCTCCTTCTTCTCCTCGGACCTGCAGCGCCTGCGTGAGCTCAAGGTGCGCGTCAACAAGTGCCCGTTGGGCTGCGGCGCACTCGCAGGCAACCCATTCGGCATTGATCGTGAAGCCATGGCGAAGGAGCTCGGATTTGACGACCTGATCATGAACTCGCTAGCGGGTGTCGCGGATCGGGACTTCGTGGTCGAGACGATGCAATGGGGCAGCATGCTGATGATGCACATGTCCCGCTGGGCCGAGGACCTGATCATCTACTCCTCCGGCGAATTCGCGTTCGTGCAGCTGGCCGACGCGTATAGCACAGGCAGCAGTCTGATGCCGCAGAAGAAGAACCCGGACTCACTTGAGCTGCTCCGCGGGAAGAGCGGTCGCGTCTTTGGCCAGATGGCCGGACTGATGATGAGCGTGAAGGGCATCCCCTCAACTTACAACAAAGACCTCCAAGAATCCGTCGAGCCGATGCTAGACCACGTCAAGACTGTTGGCGACTCCCTTCAAATCGCGACCGGCGTCCTCTCCACTCTCGTCATCCGCGCGGACAACATGCTGAAAGCGCTAACGCCGGATATGCTGGCCACGGATCTCGCGGACTACCTGGTGAGGAAGGGCGTGCCATTCCGGGAGACCCATCATATCAGCGGGCAGGTCGTGGCGCTGGCTGAGAAGGAGGGGAAGCCGATGGATATGTTGAGCTTCGAGGAGCTGCGGAAAGTGGATGAGAGGTTCGAGGAGAATGTGCTGGAGGTGTTTGATTATCAGAAGAGTGTGGAGATGAGGAGTGCGAAAGGTGGCACGAGCAGGAGCGCGGTGCTGGGGCAGATTGAGGCTGTCAAGAAGGCGCTTGAGGGTGGACGGTGAGGCTCTGTCTCCAATCCCGTCGCTATTCGATCCAGCAACAGCAGTGGATGTCAGTGGGTCTGGAGGAGGCGGCCGAGCCGGATGGATTAGCAGCGCTCTGGATCCCGACTCCAGCGCTCTGATGACGAGGGTCTTTCAGACGTTCAGCTCCACCGACAACTGACCGCGTGGTTCCCAGGAAGCGATCAATGACGATTGACGATCTTGGGAAGGCTCTGGTGACAGTTCCCAACATGCGACTATCGTTGTGCATTTCCCGTCGACTCGATACAGGCCCTCAAAGAGGCGAGCATGCAATGCAATGCAATCCGCCTTTTCGTCGCGATGCTTCGGGATGTCCTCTCTGCTGGGCTGTCCAGCCCGTCACCCGTTGCGCCTACACCCACACCCAATAGCGACGGCACTGTGCTGGATGCACTCAAAGTCCCAGAACGGCCAGTAGCAGTCCGAGGATGCCACCGGCCTGCGTGCCGAATCGGAGACCATTCGAGTCGGATCCCGAAGCTGACTGCGACGCAGAAGGAGTGGAAGGGTGCGAGAACTCCAGCTCAAGAGAAGCAAAGTATACCCGGAAGCAAGGCGAGAAACAGCGAACGCGAGAAGCAGGTACTTGCACGCAAGTGTGTCGCACTCCGTCTGTAGTCCTCCCAGGGTCGTGACTGACTCCGAACCTCGCCATACCCTGCTGAGGCGTGGGAGACTGAACCGGAAGCGCCTCCCCGAAGGCAGGACATGAGACGACATTGGTGAAGAGACGGCAACCAACGCATGCTCCTTCTCGTCCTGCGACTGCACTCCTGCAGAACATGTCGTCGGTACCGCTGGACCACCATTTTACTGAAGCGGGTCGTGTGATGGGAAGTGTAGCGTGTGCTTCAGCAGTGGAAGGTGAGGTGGAGTCGGCATGTTGCAGGCGGTGTAGTTCCTCACTGATGATCTCGATATAGACCCATGCCGACGCATTGGAGGTGATACACAGTCTTCTCAACAGTCAAGCGCCTTGGGCGCTTGACTGATTGATTGATTGAGCTTGGCAGTCAATCAATTAAGCCTCCGAGGTCTAGTTAGTCAATCAAGCAAGCACTAATGTTCTCATCAATCAGTCAAGCTCGCGTTAAAGAAGGCTCGTTAAAGCTTGCTTTATTGATAGGCTTAATGTCGCTTGAGATTGCCTAATCTATAGGCGGAGGAGGCCGACAAGGGGCCTCGGCACGTCGGCCCGTGCCCTGCCGAGCGGCGGCTAGGCCTAATCAAATCAAGCAAGCCTCATTTAGCTCGAAAGCGCTAATCTTGGCAGTCAGTCAATCAAGCCTCGGCTAATCTTATCAATCAATCAGTCAATCAGCCGAGGCTTCACGAGTCAAGCAAGCAAGCACGCTAGGCCTTATCAAGCCGTCAGTCATCAGACGGAGCACTCCGGAGGCTTGCTTGCTTGACTGTTGAGAAGACTGGTGATACAGCATAAATTCGGGTCTGTCGCCACGCGTTGAGGCTACGACATACGCACTGCAGTTGGACGGCTGCACATACATCGTTGACGGTCTCGTACAGATGTCCGACGAGCCCGCGGAAGATGGTGTTAGACGTTGTCATGCTGTCCTCCGCCTGGCGGCATGGCAGTCTTCACCTGGGATGACAGTCGAGATTGTTGAAAAGGTCACTGTGAAAGGACTACCGACATACTGATGCACCTGCCCATTCTGCTATCATCATAACCGAGCCCGAACTGAGTGGCCTGCCATGCACCCGAACCACGTACACCTTCAACCACAGCCCTCGAGCAGATATGTTCCGCCGCGTACACTCAGGACCCACGCACTCGATCCACAGCACCATCCCAGATGCTCCTCTCCACAGCACAGCATATGTATTGTTCTCTGATATCAACATTGTTCTGATAAACCTTGAGTTGTATTCGTGAGCGGCGAGCTCCTTGTGGCTCTTGAGACGGATCGTTCACGCTGGGCCGCGACAAAGCACAGCAGCGATCCCGCGTTGACCCCGTAGTATGGACTGACGGACCAGACCGCCCTCAGCGCCAAACGTAGACTTCTTCGAGCACCGCAGCGATCTGGAGTGACCTAGGCTGCCCTGCGACCCGGTACTCGTCTTCACCCGAAGGACCCCGCTCATAAAACCCGTCGTCACAGATGTCTTCGGCAAGATCTCGAATCGCGTTCTCACGCACGTAGTAACGGAGCCGCATCGTGTCTCCCACCCCCGAGCGGCGGTCGAGACGCCATTTCTCGCGGATCGAGCGCTCCTCTGGCAACTCCGGCAGGCCGAGGCGCGCGGTATATGGCTCAGCCCCGTCGCGCGTAGTCAGCACCACGCCCAGCTGCGGTTGCAGAGGGAAGTCTTCTTCTTCGGTCCTTCCGAAAGGGCGGCGGCTTTGGATATATCGCAAGGTCTTGTTGTCGTACCCCAGCATTGCCAACCGCGGTGCTCCACCAGCGGCGGTCGGAAGGGCCTTCATCGGCAATTGGAAGAAGGGGAGAAGGCCAGCCTTCTCTAGATGGTGGCGGATATCTTCGACCGAGCGCACCTGATGCGGATCCCACTTGTCAAGGGCTTTCTGCACCTTGAAACACCAAAGCGATACCAAGGCGGGACGGCCATGCCAACGGGTGCTGGTCAGGCCGTAATGGGAGGAGAGCCAACGCTCCTCGAAAGCCTGCAACTTCACCATGAGCTTCCAGGAGGTGGAAAACTCGCTGTAGGCGTTGGTGCAGCGGTCGAAATGGCGCAGTGCTCGCATGAATGACGTACCCTCGACCTCGAGGGCCTCGATCTGGATCTCCAGGCGCAGCTGCTCCTGTTGGATGATGGGTCTGGCGATGGCCTCCTCGTGCGTGTCCACGACGGCACGGAAGGACTTGTTGATGCTACGAGCGCGCGCGGTCGTTTTGACGTCCACGTTGCTGAAGATTTCGATGAGCACCTCAACTGGGATACTCGAGATGTAGTCGGAACCGTCGCAGATGCGTGATGTTGTCTCGGGTGGTGGTGCTTCGGCTTGATCGTTAGGAGAAGACGCCATGACATGGGTGCTTGATGTGCTGGTCGCCATCTTGTGTATTGTCTGTAGGTTCTCTGTCAGTGACAGATATCATGGGATCGATATACTTATCGACCTACTAGGTGCAGGTCTTGTAGATTGCAGTGAGTCTGTATGCTCTGGAGCTTTGGTACAATCGTAACGCTCAAGGTACGCAGTCGTAGTGTTGTGCGAGTTGTTGATGAAAAGTCGTCCGAGGTGGCAGGAGAGCGTATATATGGCCGCCGTTCCATGGCAGGCCAGAGGACATCATGACTAATAGCTGGTGATATTGTTGCGAGCAGATGGATACTGTAGGTGGCTGGTGGTGATGTTGAAGGGTAATGTGAGGTTCACGAGTGGACTTGATGTTTTGCCAAGCCTTCTCGCACTTTTGCATCTGATGTGATGTTGGTCGCCAATTGCACGTGAGAGTCAAGAAAAGTATAGTGGCGACAAGTGAAAGGGCCTCCGTGGGAGTCGATGCGTATGTAGAGCTCGTATCTACACCTTCATCTTCTTGGACTTCTTCGTCTTCCCTTCAATCGATGCCCGCTTCTTGTTAGCTTTCGGCGCCTTGTCTTCCACGACGTCTGACGCAGGGCCGGAGGGTAGGATATCTGTGGCAGCGCCTGTTGTCTCGACAGAAGCGACCTCCTCAGTGGCGAGCTGCTCGATGGGCTCTTGCTCCAGACTCGGCGGAGCAGCAGCGTCGACGTCGACCGCATCACCGTCTTCAACCGTCTTGGGCTTCACAGGCACCTCGCTTACCGACTTGACATCAGGCATGTCAAATTCGTAGCCCATCTCCTTGAGCTGCTCGGCCTTCTCGACCCGCTTCTTTGACTCCCGCTCGATCCTCTTCTCCCAGTCCTCGCGTACCATGCCGCGCTTCAGTCTCCCGCCCTCCAGCCTGTTCCTCGGCGCAGGCTTCTTCCGCCGCCCAGTCCCGTCCCAGATGTTCTCCTTCACTTGCTCCCTCGGCACGGTGCGCACCTGCATGATATGCCCAAACAGCAGATACTTGTCCATAGTCTTCGCCACGATCTCCGCGACCGCCTTGCTCGTGAACTCCACAAAAGCGTAGTGTTGGCTCTTCCCCGTCTTGCGGTTCCGCGCCAAGCGCATGTTCTGTATGATGCCGAATTGCGAGAAGTATGCGCGCATCTGCGGCTCGTAGAAGCCGTGAGGTATACGACCAACGTAGATGACGCCAGGCACACGTTCGGGATTCTCGGTCGTGGCGTCCTTGATGCGCGCCTGGATGTCTCCCATGCTCGGCACCTGAGGGAGCTTCGCTATCGCAACGCCATCCTCCTCAGCATCGGATGCCTCGTCCTCGCTGCTGGAGAAGCCGGCGATGAGAGCAGCGGTTTGGTCCTCGGTGAGTGCCATGCCGCCTTCGATGTCATCGCCGACTGTGGAAGATTCCTGGTCGGCGACCTGCGCAGCATCCTCGGCGACTTGCCTGGCTGCCTTGACAGGCTTCGACTTGGTCATTTTGCTGGACTTCGTCTTCTTTGCAGCAACTTCGTCCTTCGGAGTCGGCTTTGCCGCGGCATCCTCAGCAAGCTGTACGGCGTCCTTGAGCGTCGGCTCCGCTGCCTCCACGACCTTCTTCTTCGTCGGCTTGGCTGGCTTCGCGGCGGCCGCACCCTTCGAAGTCGGCTTCTTGAGAGCAGACTTCAATGGCGCGGGCTTGCTCGCTGCCTTCGCGGTTTTGACCTTCTTCGTGGCCGGGACCGCGTCGCCCGTACTCTTGCGCTTCTTGGTGGCCGTCTGTGTCGACATGTCTATTATGCAACAAAGTGGTGTCTTGTTGAACACTCAATTTGTGTCGCTGAACTTTTTCCAACAAATGCACGGTGCGGAACTGGCCGAGCTCCCGATGCGGACATCGAGCGGCCGCATCCTCGCCGCACATAACTCGCTCAGCATGTGAAGAAGCAGAACATCGCGAATGCTCGCTCTGCCGGATGGCGAAGTTCCTGTCGCAAGAGGAGGTGTGGGATGACTCCGCCCTCGTGACCTCGTGGAATGAGACGCTCGAGGAGTACAAGGTCAGCCAGCATGACTGCACATCGATCACCAACTCATCACTGACACGCCTGCAGAAATACCACAGTCTGGCCGCCAAAGGCGAGAAGGTCAAAGTCGTCCGTGATGAGGCCGAAAACGAAGGAATCGAGACCAGCCAAGATGCTGTCCTCGACAACGCCGCGGCAAAGCAGCTGCCTTCGGTTCCTGTGACAGCAACGAACGGCAAGGCCGGAGCCCAGGACACTGCTGAGCCTGAGATCCCGAGAGCGCAGCTGAATTTGCCTCAAGCTGGGATGGGCGTAGGCATGCCACAGATGCTCATGAACTCTGGTAAAGTGCCCGCTGTAAAGTTCCTAAGCCCTACAGACTAATGACCTTCTAGTGCAAGACGAAGGCCTGAAGAACATCATGATGAGCTGGTACTACGCCGGCTACTACACCGGACTGTACGAGGGCCAGCAGAAGGCGTATGGCAGCCCGCCGCAGGGAGGCTGAATGGCCTTCGTTCAGCACACGCTGACCCTCTCTCCTTACGCTTGGCTGGAAGACATCAACGAGAGCGTGGCCAGCATCCGAACGGTGATCGCGGTCAACTCATCCGCCCGACGTTGCAGCGTCCATTACAATCAAGTCGTCCTGAAGCGCGATGCTCAGCAGCGAGCCGGTGGTAGGGTGAAGACTGGAGCAACCGTCACCGAAGATGGGCACACGGCTGATCCGGCGCGCCGTTCTCTGATCAGCCGGACGGTATATGAGCGGCTCTACAGGCCGGGCGGTGCACTGCAGGCTCGTGAAGTCTTGAGCCTCAATTGCGCGAGAGCCGCGCCGGATGCGGCCTCCTCGCCGCCCGGTACCTTACCACCAAGCGAGCAGCTGCATGAACGCCTTGCATGTACCACGCGTTTGAGTCACCATCAGAATAATGTACCGAGTATGTACATGGATCCAGACGTCGTGTCGCGTTGTTGAAGATGTGGCTGATTACATTATCTCCCGTCTAAGTCTATGCATCGGACGACCGCAAGCAGAATGCTGAATGGGTATCCCCTCGAAGAACGCTCCGGAAATGCGGCACACGCTTTTACGCCAATGCAACGCCTCGCGCCCTCCATCGCCGGAATCATGCATGCTTTGCCAGTTGTCTCGCGAGATCATAACAGAGCCAGCGCGCCTCCGATCGCGACGACCAGCGCGCCGTATCTTGTCGCCGCCGTCGCGGGCGCGGCGTTGGTGGTTGCGACGGCGGGAGGCGTGCTCGTGCCTG
>JAWDJV010000322.1:0-21206 GCA_033119285.1 Teratosphaeriaceae sp. CCFEE 6253
CCGGCGCGATGCCTCCTGGACCGGGGCCGGGAGACGCAACGCTGTCGTCTTGTGGTCGTTGAAGGTTGCGCTCGGGTATCGGAATGAAGTGCCAAGCGCCAAAGGAGTGAATGGGAATCGTGACGGCGTGAGCACTGGTGGGAGTTGGGGCGAGGTGTTGTTTGGTCTTCAATAAACGCGAACATCCCAGGTCAGCTCAAGCTCGGCAGGACGAGCCGGACGCTCCCGCCCTTGGCCGTTGGCCAATCGTTACTACTGCAGGCACTCTGAGACGGCAACGATCGGGAGTGAGCCCGTGATCGTTATGGTGAAGGAGGGTGATAAGTGGAATGAATTGATGCTGCTGGCCTCTACTTCAAGCACGTTCCCTCTACCTCAAGCACATTCGCACCGCATTCTCGAGCGCCCATGAACTACGGGAGCCTCACAGATGCTTCGAGTTCGGCCGTGACCCAACGCCTCGCACGCCTTGACTCAGTGCTTCAAATCAATGCTCGCAGTGCATGGCAAAAAAGCACCCGAGAACATGCCTGAAGCAGCCGTGATGCACTTGAATACCGTCATGGCACTCATTGTCGAACCCATCCGCCGTCATTCGCTCTCTCACATGAAGTCGTCACTGCCATCCTGTCAGCATGTTATTCACCCTTTCGCAGAGAGCAGGGCGCCACTCACTCGCCAAGCCCATCATCATCATAAGCCAGCGTATCTGCCGCCCTACTGACATCTCTGCTGGCGTTGAGCGCCACCTTCGTTTTGGCCGCCTTGCTCTTCTTCCCGCCCTTGTCCGCCGCCTTCTCCTCCTTCATCTTTTCATTACCGAGCGTGTTCAGCGCAGCAGCGACCTTCTTGACTTGCTCGCTGTTGAGGTCCTTGCAGAGCTGCTTAACGAATTCCGGTAGGAAGATCGGGTACTGCGGCTTCTTGGCGTTTGCCGTGAGCAGCGGGACCAGCGTCTCGCGAAGTTGGGTGAATTGAGGTGCGGCGGATGGCGAGAAGAGTTTCAAGCTCGAGAGATCCACGGCCTGCGCAGGACCATTGCCGGCTAGGACGGTGACGGGCTTCGCGACACGGTTGGGGTTGATGCCACCGGCGCCACCAAAGAGGTCCTCAGCGTTGCGCAGATCGCTCTCCTTCTCGTTGGCTGCAGCCTGTGCCCGACGTGTCGCCTCGTCCTCCTCTTCGCTGCTCTCTTCCTCCTCGAGTAGCGCCTTGGCCTTGCGATTCTCATCTCGGCGCTCCTCCAGCCGCTGGGTCTTTGTCTTGTGCTCGGCCTTTGCTGCTGCTTCCGTCTTGGCCTTCGCCTCGGCAGCTTTCTTCGCCTTCTTAGCTTCTACCTCGGGATCCTCCTCCTCTTCCCAGTCGTCGAGGACATCGGCGTCGTCTTCTTCGTCTTCAAATTTGCGCCGAGGTGCTACGACTGCAGCAGCGGTGGGTGAGGAGGGTGATGTGGAGTCGGAGTCGGAGTCGGAGTCATCCCAGCTGGTCTCTGCTGCTTTAGACGGCGCCATGATTGCGGTTTAGCAGGTGCCGTAGGCTGAGCGAAGAAAGGGGCAAGTGTGGGCGAAGCGCGTCGAGGTTGTGTCCGCTTCTTTGTTGAGACGGCCGCGCACGATGTGTGAGTGTTAGCTGCTTGAGACGACTCTGATACGCGTAGAAGTATGGTAGCTCTGTCAACGGTCGAATGTGCTGATGGTAAGAGAGGGCGCGCGGGTGTGAATTTGGGTGGCCATAATGAGCCCGCAAGCGCAGTGTGCCGCTCCCGGTCGGGCGCGGGTCGTCATCGGCAAGAGTGCTTGGGCCACACACCTCATGCACAGCATTTTGGGCTGCAGAAGTCCGTTCACTGTGAGATCACGCTGCAGCAAGATCATCGCCCTCTGCATCGACTGCGAACGCGTGGGACTACCCGAGGCGACGATCTTTCACTGCGTCGGCTTCTCGAAGACATCGCAGAATCTACGACACTGGGCAAAGGCGAGTGCTACACGTAGTAGCTCAGGCAGCGAGGCCTTGCTCGGTGGAGTGGAGCCTCAGCTCATCGATGGTGCGGCAGGCGTGTATGACTCACACGCTACCCGTTGCTGCAGCGGCGAGCGGTACGTGCTTGCTGAACCACTTGGAGAGCAAGCGGCTCGCGAGTAGCAAGCCACTCTGTACGCCAATGAGAGGGGTCTAGGCGATTCGTTTGGTCGAGCATACGGGAATGGCTGGGTCAGAGTAGCCGCGTGGGCCTGTCGGCAGATCAGCGCTGGCTCCGCCTTCACGTCAAGACGGCGCTGTGTCAAGATGTGCACTTGTTGGTATCGTACATCCTCTGCAGTCGCCATGCTGTGCTGATCCTCGCTGCCTCACCTGCAAAGCTCGACGGGTGGTCCGCAGACGCATCAAGTGCGAAACTCCTGGCCCCTCGTTTCTCCTTTCCTGCTATTCCCACTACACCGTCTGCGTACCGTAACCCTTGATCTGGTCAGCGAACGCCCAGCTCTCCGCCTCCAGCTTGATGTCCTCTTTCAGATCCACACCATTCTCATCTATCACCGCCATACTGTAGACATTCATACTCCTCGCATCCCGGTAGAACAGCACCTTCATGCACTGCTTCACGACCTCGATCGCCCTCTCCTTCTCCAAGTTCTGGCTCGCCTCCTCGTCTGGGACCGCCCTCCTCATGATCGGCTGCGCCAGGTGCGCGCCGAACCCCGTGGCAAGCGTCGGCGAGCTGTAAGTCGTACCCAGCAGATCGGCGAACGCGAGGAATGGTGTGGACTTCTCATCCAGGCCCGCGACCAGCAGGGCGTTCCAGAGGGGGTTGAAGTCCGTGCGACGCTTGTACATGACCTTGCTGAGGTAGGTGTGCAGGTTCTTCGCGCTCATCATCGCCTTGTTTTCTGCTTCGTCGTCCCCGCCGCTGAGGCTGTTGCCGTAGTTCTCCTGCACGTCCAGGCTGCCGAGCAGTCGGTCAATGTATTGCATGTCTGACACATCACCGCCGAAGCCGACCACCGCCTTCTTGTTGAAGGGCTTGAGGCGCTTCACGTCGGTGAACCGCGCAAGGGAGCCGTACGAGGCAAGATTGTCTGCTGCGATCACGACACCACTCTTGAACTTGATGGCGATTACTGATGTGCCGGTGACGACGGGGGACTGCGTGTGCGTGTTTGGCTGGCCGTTGGCATGCGATTGGTAGCCGCCTTTGTTCTGTGGGAGGTAGGCAGGGTTATAGCCGCCATAGATGTCATCTCTGGGCTAGTAGTGTGTCAGTGAGAGCGCGGGGAGTGGTGTTGGAGCGTTTCTGACCCGACCCCAAGCTTGAGGGAGATGGTTCATCCTCGCCGAGTGGGTGGGAAGTGCGGTCCAGGTGACAGAACCCGAGCAGTACTGCGGACTGGAGTGTATTGTCGTGTGTGCCTTGATGCAACTGGGGTGATTACATGTAGAATGGTTGTGAGTACATGTAGCTTAAGACCGATCGGACCCAAGGTACGCGTTAAGCTTCCACCTTACGTGTCACGTGCACGGATATGAACCCGCTTCGTCGCTTCGTAATCTCAAGTTCTTCCTCGACAACACAAAGCCATTCCTGGATCTTGGAGCCAACTGCATATACAATTCGGCGGATGGACGCACTGGATACATAAGTGGGATACGAATTGCTAGGGAGACAACAGTGACGCCACACTTCGAGTAGAAAGACTGAGTATTGTTGGCACCTCGTGTTGAAGGAGGCACATGCACCGAGCGCGTGAGATGAGACCTGAGCATGGAGCGAGCGACCATCGCAGGGACCAGACTTGTCTGATGGAGATACGCCATACCCGACAAATCGCTCTGGGGGTGCCCGCAGAGTGATGTCGCTGTCAATGCCTCGTTACCATCCCTCGACCAACTGTTTTCGACTTTTCACATGGCGATATCAATCCCCTGGTGAACACTTAAGTTTCTCTCTCCTGGACCTCGTACTTTGGCCTGGCAGTTCTAGTCGGAGACTGGTACAGGCGGACTTGCTGTGCCTTGCATACACATCAGCAATGCAGTTCTGTCGTGGCCGCGTCGACTCACATTGCCCTGGCAGGCTGAGACTGACTCTTACAGCACAGTCGCGGTCAGTCGGTAATCATCATCTTCGGGTAATCGCTGCCGGTGCCCATCTGGCGTCCATGGCAGAGAGGAGCCGTCTGGACGAGACTATGAAGAAACGCTTCCTCGCCCGAATGCAGGGCCTCGTCAATGTGAGGAGATCTTGCTGTCCCTGGAAGCAGCTATGCGAGACAATCGGTATTCTCTCACGACCACCACTATGCTGGCGAGCAATGCCAAGGCTGCCGCGGTGACCAGGAGGAGAACTGGCCCCTCGATTGCTTGCCATGCCATGGAAGATCTATGCTCGCTATCCTGCAGCCCTGTGATCGCGGTCATGATGGCAGAGCAATTGATGCGGTCTGATGTTGATCTCCGGGTCTGTCGACGCGTTTGGAGAGATGGTCAATGGCGGGAGGAAGTGTACGAGAAGAGTGTTCTAGCTGCGAGCTCCTACAGTCTTGTTATGTACAGTGATCTGCCAGCCGGGGACACGGTGTCATGCGAGCCGCGTCTTGTTCTCGTTCTCGTATGTTCCTACGTCCCTTTCGCATCTAGCCTGCGGCGTTAACGCTCTTGTGCGCACGCGAGTCATAAGCAGTCAGAATCTCCCTCCTCGCGATTGGACACTTCGTTCACTGCGCCAGCATTGCGCGTATGCCAATGTGAGACGTCAATGGACCCGGAAGCAGTCTCGAGATCTTGTTGAAAAACATGACCGCCTTGGTCGGCTATGCCAGTAGCGAGGAAGACGATGATTTTCAGCCCGAGAGGCCAACGAAGGTATCGTGCCGCCTCTGTGGACTGGAAAGGCATGTATACCTACTGATTCTCTGCAAATGCCAGATAGCACGGCTCGGGTCTGACCAGGAAGCATCGCTGCGAACGGACGAAGTTATCAGTGCGTGGCACCAACTTTGTCGTCCATTGAGCTATCTCTGATACGTCACAAGCACGATCGACGGCCACGCCTTTGGACTCGGAGCGACCCTTCGAGCCTCCCTCCCCCCTAAATGTGACCCTCGATGCAGGCGCCGAGCCATACGGACCAGCTCAAGGGCCGTCGATCCCAAGTGCATTGCCAGAGGGTGCAGCCACGACGCCGCTGGATCCACCGTCGTCGCCATATACAACAGAACGGCAACGTATACGTGAGCTCACGATGCCGCCCTTCCCCAACTTCGACATCCCGGATGCACCCTCGCCACCGCCAGCCAACAGCGAGAAAGCTGCCGTTCTGGCCGCAACGACCAAGAAGTTCGAGCGGTTCCTCGAGCTGAAGAAGCAAGGGGTGCACTTCAACGAGCGCCTGCAGAAGTCGTCTTCACTGCGCAACCCAAGCCTGCTACCGAAGCTGATGGATTTTGCGGGCGTCAGCCAGGAAGACAGCTACGCCAGTACGCTCTCGCCCAGTGAAGGCGGGGTTCCGGTCAGGTGGCCCGAGGACTGCTATGTCGAGAACCTGATCAAGCAGACCGAGAGGAGCGAGAAGAAGCGTCTGGCTGAGAGGGGGAAAGTGGACTTTATGCCGGCTGCGACGAAGTCCGCGACGCCGAGTGCAGCTGGCACGCCTTCGAGTGGTGGTAGAGGGAGGAAGAGTCGCTTCGACAAGCGCTAAGTACGGTCGGCTTCGTCTCTCAATATCAGCGTGTAATCAGAGATGGCAGTATTGAGGTATACCGTCTTCCGTCTCTGCAGAATGGCCTGCAATAAGCCTGCCGCAATCGTTGACTTCACTCCAACCCTCTCGCGCGTCTGAGACCGCGATCACAGGGACTGCACATTACAGTCTCTGCATTAGGAGGCACAGCCAAGCGCACATGTGTCACATCGTCGAGGCATAGGCTAGAATGAGTGTGCTTGACCCGGTTCTGCTGGCTACCTGTACCAGCAGAGCCAATCTACCGACCGTATACATCATGCTTGCTGTGAAGCTGGTATCTCGCTACCTCCCACTAGCCTGCTCCCAAGGCAATAGCCGTCCTCGTCAGGGGTCCCGCCTGAGCATTGCTCAATGATGGAACAGCCTCATATGCTGCTCCACAAACGTAATCCCGAGCATCTCCGCCACCTCAAAGCACGGCTGATCGTTCTGGCTCCCCGTCGGCGCCGCAATGTACTTCACGCCGCTCCTCGCGACACGGTAGATGTTGTCCGTGAACGGGAAGAAGGCATCGCTGCTGACGGCCACCTCGGACAGCTTGCCCAGCCACGCCTTCCGCTCCTCCTGGCTGAAGATCCGCGGCACCTCCTCGAAGTTCTTCTCCCAGTCCTCCCGCTCCGCGCCCGTCTCGGGCACGATGCCAGAGCAGAGCAAGTCGATAGCGTTGCTCTTGTCGGCGCGCTTGCTGCCTCTCTTCCACTTCACCGCCAGCGCGCGCTCGTGGAAGCGCATCCACCAGTTGTCTGCCTTGTCACCCGCGAGGCGTGTGCAGTGGATCCGGGACTGTTGACCTGCGCCGAGGCCAATAACCTGGCCGTTGAGGGCGTAGCAGACGGAGTTAGACTGGGTGAACTTGAGCGCGATGGTGGCGACTGTGAGATCCCGAAGCGCGGAGTCGGGGAGTGGTGCAGAGTCCTTGGGAACAATGATGGAGTTGAAGGTGTTGTGTGGGGTGATGAGGGCGTCGTTTCGGTGTTGGGTCAGGTGGACGCCGTATGATGTACGGTACTCCTGGGTCGGTGGGGTGTAGCTCTTGTCGATCTGGAGGACGAGGTATTTGCCGCCCTTCTTCTTGCTCAGGATCTGCAATGCTTCGGCTGTGTAGCCTGGCGCAATGACACCGTCGCTGACCTCTTTGCCGATGATCTTGGCAGTAGGTACATCGACCTCCTGCGATAGCGCAACCATGTCCCCGAAGCTCGACATCCTGTCGGCGCCGCGTGCTCTTGCGTACGCTTGCGCCAGGCCAGACTGGTCCAGACCCTCGATGTCCTCCACCATGTATACCTTCTTCTCGACCTCGTTTAGTGGGACGCCAATGGCTGCACCCGCTGGAGAGACGTGCTTGAACGAGGCTGCTGCAGGAAAGCCCAGCGCATCACTGAGCTCCTTGACCAGCGGCCAAGCATTCAGTGCGTCGAGCAGATTGATGTAGCCGGGTGAACCGTTCAGCACTTTGAACGGCAGGTTGCGGTCGGTCATGAACGCCGACGCAGGCTTCTGGTGAGGGTTGGTGCCGTAGCGGAGAGTAAGCTGCTGCAAGCCATCGCCTGCGTACTTCTTACGGAAGAAGTCGGCGATCGCGGTATCGTAGTCGGCTGTGTGGGAGAAGGCCTTGAGCGCATGTAGCTGCCTGCTCTTGCTCGTGACCTCACCCTTCTCCAGCTCCTGCAGGAAGTCATGGTAGTCCTCGGGGTCGCTCAACACCGTCACTCGGCCATGGTTCTTCGCCGCAGCTCTGATCAGTGTCACGCCACCCACGTCGATCTCCTCGACGGCTTCGGAGACGGTCACGTTGATCTTAGCAATGGTGTCCTTGAAGGGGTAGAGGTTGCAGATGACGTAGTCGACCTTGTTGATGTTCTGCTCCGCCAGGTCTTTCTCGTCCGATGCCAGATCGCGGGCTAGAATGCCAGCGTGGACCGCCGGGTGCAGCGTCTTGACACGGCCCGCCAGCATCTCCGGCGCTTTGGTGATGGCCGACACATCTTCGACGGGGAAGCCGGCTTCGCGGATCAGCTTCGCGGTGCCGCCGGAAGCCAGGAGTCTGATGTTCTGCTTCACCAGTCCTTTCGCGAGGTCCAGCAGGCCGGTCTTGTCGTATACGGAGAGGATGGCTGGATCGTGTTAGCTGGGTCGCATCGCGCTTGCCGTGTGGTCAACGCACCGATCTTCTGGTTTGGGGAAGCCATAATTGCGGGTGCATGGATCGTGTGTCTACGCAGGATAATGTAAGGTTAAGGTACCTTATGTACATACACACTACGCGCCTCGGTGAAGCTCGACCTGCGAATCTGTCCCCATTCACGGATGTTTTTCTGGTGGCCCCCTCACACGTCACAGCGGAAAGAGGTCCGTTCGATCACATGCAAGACATGTGCGCACACGAGCAGACACGTCCCAAGTCCTATACTGTAACAAGATGATCACACGAAGGATGCCAATTACTTCGCCATCCCCGACAGCGTGAACTGAGCAGAAGCCTTCACATCTCGGATTCGTGACCAGTGACCATCGTGGAGTGGGCACAGTGAGAGCAAGTCTTGTGCGTTCGAGTCTCACGAGGAGACGCTTCTCAGGTCCAACACTATCAACGGTTGTCTTTCGGAACGAGTCGTCGGCCGATGTTGCCGAAGCAGATGGCGCTCACGAATATGACGCTAGCAATCCAAGCCGCCACCCCGACCGACTCCTGGCTGAAGACGCCAAGCACTAGTGCTTCGCTGGCCATGCCACTCGAGGTCCCATTGCCGCTCTCACCGCCCAGTTTGCCGCCAACAGCCTGCCCCTGCGGCGGCGACGGTACCCAGGCTGGGTTGATGCCTAGCAGTACGACGGTGCCACCCAGCGAGACCAGCGAGGAGAGCACAAAGCCAGCCGGTGATCGGTCCAGCAAGTACCAAAGCGCGGGATTCGCCAGTGCGAGGGTGAGTGAGAGCTGCATGGTGGATTGCCACGACAGCTTGCGGATGGCGAACGCCACACCCACGAACGCGCCGACGGCACGCACCGCGTCCAGCCAGTCGCCGGATCTGTGCACGCTCCTGCGCCGCTCCTCCGACTCCTCGATGGCCTCCTCATCGTCCGCCGCCCACAGCTTGTCCAGCCACGGAAGAGCTTCGCCGAGTAGCACTCCTGCCAGACCCCATGAAGAGAGGTATGGCCACCCTTGACGATTGATACCCTCCAGCTTTACCGGCGCAATCTCCCGTGTATCGTGCAAATGGCTGATCAGCAGACCGTATGCCACGCCAATTGCAAACATCGTGGCTAGCCTGCCCGCCAGGGGCAGGAAGTACCGCCTGAAGCCTTTCCGCGGCTGGTGATGCACGTGTGGAGTGGTCATCGTACTCTTGCGTCGATGCGTGACCGGACTATTTCCCTTCCTATCCTGCTTCAGATTCGGAAATCCCGATCGCGTGAAATCAAAGGACGCCGTCGGGCTATCGATCGGGGTCTGAGCACCAGTACCCCATGGTGTGCTCGCCTCTTCTCGGTCTGCACCATAGCCCGTCGGTTGGTAGATGCCGAAAAGGGTCGAGCTCGTGAGGTTGAGGATGCTTCGTGTTCGTGCGGGCGTCGAGCTGCCGTCCATGGAGTTATTAGGTGCTAGGTGGTCGCCGGCAGTCGGCGTGGATGGGATGGTCGATGGTGTCGATGCGATGTCGAAGGCTCTGCCGCGTGGACGTGGTTTGAGCATGATCTCATCCTCGTCCTCGTGGTGGGATGCCGGGTGGCTCATCGTGAGGCTGCGGCAAGCGGCGATCACGCGGAGAACAATGCTTTCGGCTTAGCCGGGATGTTGGGCCGATCCGCAATGTTGCAATGGAATAATGTGGAAGTCTGGGGCTGATGTGGAGCGTAAGAGATGAAGATGAAGCAGCAAGAGTAAGCGGGACCGTCACGCAAGCTGCGGAGGGCCTGGTGACGGGATGGATCCTGCCTCTGTCACATGTCAAGAGCGCGAAGCACATGCAAGTCCGAGAAAGGGTTGTGGCGCGGCGGCCCGCAGGCACCCTTCCCCACACGATCTGCAACTTCGCTGGCGACTGGAACTTTTTCATGTGATCGAGCGCACGGCAAGTCGCGCGCAACCTTCGCAGCATCCGACGAAATGGCGACCGACGACGCGACCGCAGCAGGCCAGCAGCGACAGTCGCAAGTCCGGATCCATCTGCACACGAAGAGCGGCGACATCGAGCTCCCGCCTGACACGGGCCCCATCCTCGTCTCCACGGGTAAGTCGGATTGGTGAGCGGCAGGCGCTGAGAGACGTACCTTCTCCTCACGAGTGTCGCCCACGCCCAGACCGTGCGAGCGCTTAGACGGAGCGGTCGCTGGGTGGTGTGCCGCCTCTGGCAGCCTCTTGGTCCCGAGCGCTGGACGATCGCAGCACCGATTGATACCCTGTTCTCCGCATCACCGCATGCTTGTTCGCACAGCGCTGCAGGTGAGAGCTGCTGCTGTGGACAGCTACTGCTGTGGAGAGCTCGGCATCGGTGCAGATACGTTCTACGACCATGCTTGTGCTTGGCGAATCGTTGCCACTCGGATTACGATGGGTCAAGGTCACAATGGCTGACACTGACTCGCAGAGCTCAAGCGATACCAGCTATCAACTCTCGTCAATCGGCTGCTCGAGACCGAAAAGCCGCTGCCTCTTGAGTTCCTCATCAGTGGCCAATTTCTCCGGACATCACTCGACGACTTTCTCACCAACAATGGCATCAGTGCCGAGACCACTCTCAGTGTCGAGTACGTCAAGGCACTAATCCCGCCACTTTTTGCTGCTAGCTATGAGCATGACGACTGGGTCTCCTCGGTGGATGTGTTGTCCTCGCAACGGATCCTATCGGGAAGCTACGATGGACTCCTCCGCGTATGGAACATGTCATCCGAGGTGGTAGGCACCGGTCAAGGCCACACGGCCTCTATCAAGTCCGCCAAGTTCATCTCTCCCATCCAGATTGCGAGCTCCGGGATAGACCGCACGATCCGAATCTGGAAGTACGAAGATGCACAGGCGGCAGGCGCAGCATCGTTGACACCATCGCTCGAGCTTTACGGACACAAGGCCTCCGTCGACCACATCGCTGTACACGCGTCCTCGTCACGCATACTCTCGGCATCTTCAGATCATGCTATTGGGCTCTGGAGCACTAAAAAGTCCGATGCGCCAGCAGCCCCGGAAAGTCTACTTCCAGCAGCGAACAAAAGACGAAAGCTCTCCAACGCCAAGCAGACTCCCCGACGAGGACCGCTGAGCATGCTACAAGGCCACCGAAGCCAAGTTGGCGACGTCTGCTTCGACGAGCGGGACGCCACCGTCGGCTACAGTGCATCCTGGGACCACTCAGTCAAGACTTGGGACCTCACGACCAGCACCTGCATCGACACGAGGACGACGGCGCAGAGCTTGTTCAGCATATGCCATCTCCCAGAGTCCTCGCTTCTCGCCGTAGGTACCTCGGCACGGCACATCACGTTGATAGATCCGCGAGCGTCAGCGACATCGATATCAGCCATGACGCTCCGAGGCCATACAAACGCCGTCGTCTCGCTCGCGCGCGACCCGAACTCGAGCTATCAGATGGTCTCTGGGAGCCACGATGGGACGTGTCGAGTCTGGGACATTCGGTCGGCCCGCAGCGAGGCCACGGACCGGGTTGGCGAGAGCGTGTACGTGATTGAGCGGGAAAGCGCGAAGGGCAAGCGCGTCATGGCTGGAGAGGGTGTCAAGGTGTTTGGGGTATGCTGGGACAAGGAGATCGGGGTCGTGAGTGGAGGGGAGGACAAGCAGGTTCAGATCAACAGCAGTAACATCTCGCGGTGAGAAGTTGATTTGACTGGACTCCCCAATATCTGTACGATACGGCTCAAGAGGCACGAGGCCTGGCAAATCACTCGTTGCGGTGCTCTGCATCACCGAGCTGCCAAGTCCCAGAGTCTATCCTCTTGGTGGACGACCTGCATTGCTCTGCTAACACTTCTCAGCTCACCTGACTCAAGTGGCTCCACGCGCCAATATCTTGATAGGTAGATCCGTCATCAGCAACAGGTCAAGATGCGCGCTCGTGTCATGCAGTGCTGTGACTTGCCCGACTCATCGCTCAACGCTTGCACGCTCCAGTCTACATGTATGAGATCAATCCCAGCGCGACGCGCATCGCTGAAGATGTTGGCGGTCGCTGCCATTATCCTGCACGCCGATGAAACGCAGCCCATGGCTTCTCAAGTGATCGTGATCGCCTTCTTCCACCTTGTCCCTCCAAGACTTGCCTGTGGTCTAGAGACGTACAATCGTGACACTGTGGCTGCGTACCGTTCCGCCGTCGCACCACGACGGTCCTTGACCTCACATGAACGCCTTCGCGACCGACATCAGACTGCCGGCGTTGTTCATCCACCCACCTCCATCGCTTCCGCCACCGAAGCCCGAGCCTCCGAACTCCGACTCCCCAAACCCACCCCTGCTTCCAAACCCAGACGACCCGCCCATCATAGGCGGCAGCCGGATATTGAACTGCCTCAGCAGCCCACCGATCGCTCCGCCCGCACTCAAGAGCGGCACGATGATCGCGAAGAACGCCTTGATCGGATGCCGCCGCGCATAGTACCACAGCTCCTTCACCATGCGCTGCAGCTTGTGCATTAGGTAGCTGATGTACCCGTCGCGCGGCCGGCGCTTATAGTATGATGAGCTGCCTCCCGAGCTGCCGAAGAGCCCGCGCGAGCCGGACTTGGAGCCGCCGAAGATGGAGGAGGAGGAGCGCGCGTAGGTGGGCCGCTGGGAGTAGCCGTGGCTGCTGCTTCGTGAGGGGGATTGGCCGCGGGAGTGTGAGTGGCTGGTGTTGTTGTGGGAGTGCGACGTGCGGCCGCTGTCGCTGTAGGACTTGCCGCCGCCGCCACCGCCGCCGAAGAAGCTCATCTTGGCGGGTTGCCTACGGTGGATTCAATGGGAGACGGATCGCGGACGGACTATGGTAGGTGGTATACGCGCGAGTCTTGTCAGCGCGTGGACAGCTGCTGCTAGTTCGCAGCGGACGACGCCTTTGGTTGAGAGCACAGTGCCGTAGAATGTGCTTCTCGACTCGTCTGCGCTCCTCTGGCCTGTTGCTGACTTTCACCGCTGCCAGACAGGCGGAGGTGGCTGGGTTCTCCACGTGCCTCATTCTCTCCGCCGACGCTAATGCAGGGCCCGACGGCGGGATCGTGCCGACCAACCTTGGCGTGAACGGCGGTCGTGCATCCGGTGCATCTTCCGTCTGGAGATGCCGGGGTGTCACGGGTAAGAACTTGTCCGCGTCAATGTCGACGATGGCAGACACAGCACTTTCGAGTAGCGCCACCTTGACGGTGAGGTTTCTCGGAAGTGACTACGAATGCCGCGAAGTGCATCGAGATTGCAGGCCATCGCTGCGCAGGTTGGACAGACGGGAGGCAAGATGAAGCATCATCTCATGATTGGAACATGGTAAGTGGACCTGACATGGTATGGACGCAGTCAGACACGTCAGGCCCGCTCGGTCTGGGCTGGAGTCGAGAGTGGGGATCGATCGCTAGACAGTATACTGATTGCAACAGGACGCCACCCGGAGCCATCTTCACCGTAGTCTTCGACGAAGAGAAACGATCACTTGAGCTCGTCAAGCGCACCACCATACCGGAAGATCAGCCGATCTCGTGGATGACCTTCGACCGTGCCCGCAAGAACATCTACGGCGCGGGCATGAAGAAATGGGGCTCCTACGCCGTCAACAGCCCAAGCGACATCACCCACCAAGCTTCCATCGCAATGGGAGGCGATCCGAAAGCCAACGACGCAAACACCAAGACCCGAGCGATCTTCGTTCTGGCGGCGAACAAAGCTCCTCATCTGGTTTATGGCAACCCATTCTACGACCACGCTGGGTATATCAATGTGCACAGCGTTGATACCGACGGCGCGCTCGACAAGAATGTTCAGAGTGCCGAGCTTGACGAGAGGTCAGCAGTCCACGGGATGGTGTTTGACGCGGAGGAAGAGCATCTGTACTCTGCTGACATGTGGGCGAACAAGATCTGGTGCCACAAGAAGGTACAGCAGTCAACCCTTCTAGCGAAGACGATGTACTGACACCAAGCAGGACATGCAGACAGGTCTGCTCACCCTCGTAGGATTCATCGAAGCACCAGCCCCAAACGACCATCCCCGCTGGGTCGAGATCAGCCCTACAGGCCACTACCTCTATGCCCTGATGGAAGGCGGCAACCGCCTCTGCGTCTACCAGATCGATCCCGCAACTCGCATGCCAGTCTACACCCAGCAGACCTTCCCCCTCATCCCGCCAGGCATGGAGACCTTCCACCCTAAAATGTACCGCTCGGACGTCGTCTTCCGCTCCTCCTCGGGGCAGTACTTATTCGCCACCTCACGGTCAAATAGTCCAGAGCTCACCGGCTATATCGCGGCCTTCAAGCTCGGTCCACGCGGCGAGATCGAGAGGCAGATTTGTCTCAACCCGACGCCGACTAGCGGCGGGCACAGCAACGCGGTCAGTCCGTGCCCCTGGAGCGACGAGTGGCTGGCGCTGTGCGACGATGAGCAAGGGTGGGTGGAGATGTATCGGTGGCACGACGAGTTCCTGGGCCGCGTGGCGCATCTGGACATTAAGGAGCCGGGGTTCGGGATGAATGCGATTTGGTACGATTAGACGTGTTGCCGCCTTTCAAGGCTCTATGCAGTGTCAATGTAGCCTCTATGTATGCAATGCTTTTGCAGTCATCGTCCTCGCCATGACAAATTCAGAGGTTGAAGAGCTCCTTCAGCTGCCTGTAGCAGTCCTCTGGGCTTTCCACGCTGTGCCCGATTGTCCGCGAGTCCGAGTAGATCTCGTAGTCGTTGCCGCCCTCGAAGGTCTTGTCGCCAAAGAAGTGGATGGTAGTGTAGTCCACCCCGTCCGGCAGGTTCTTCTCGCTCTCAATATGCTGCAAGCAGTACGTCTTGTTCCAGCCTTGTGGGAAGACATCAAATGAGATCTGGCCTCCGATGGAGTAGCTGCGCAAGAGGTCAGCAAGTCAACTCCCGTTGCAGAGTTGGCGATGCGTACGTCAAGCCAATATCCGGGAACTCCTTCTTCAACGCCTCGATGAACTTCTCCCGGATCTTGTGCTCCAGATCATACTTCTGGTAATCGTTCCGCTCCTGCACACTCGCATTCCTCCCGATCGGGCTCACGTTGATCATCCCGTTCCGGAACTCCACGAATGTACCCCTCTTCACCGGGATGTCCAGGTCCGCCACGTAATGCAGGATGAAGCGCACGAACTTCTTGTACTGATCCTCGCCGATCCACTTGATGAAGCTGTGGCTCGCCAGCGGTGTGCCCATCCGGTAGGCCGTGAGCCCGTTCTCGGAGAAGCAGAAGTCGAAGAGCGTGGTGACGGGGATCTGGGGCGTGCCGAGCTGTTCCTGCTGCTTCGCGAGGTCGCTGCCGCCGACGAAGCCCATGGCGACTTTGTGTCGCAGGGCGGAGAGGAGTTGGAGCATCTCGGGTTTGGCGGGCTGGCATGGGCTCAGTGGGTTGCTCATATGGGCCCATGGTATACGCGACTACTGACTATTCTCGGCACGGTGAGGGTGTTGTCGACATCGAATAGCACGACGGTGTTCTTGATCGGCCTGTCCGCCAACGACGGCAGCACTGCTGCTGCGACTACAGCCATGTCGTTTTGTACTGCGTATGCCTGCCTGTGTATTCTTTACCCTCGACGTCGTCGAGTCTCGCGTCGCTTGAAGATGT
Organism: Teratosphaeriaceae sp. CCFEE 6253; assembly: GCA_033119285.1. Taxonomy (NCBI): domain Eukaryota; kingdom Fungi; phylum Ascomycota; class Dothideomycetes; order Mycosphaerellales; family Teratosphaeriaceae; species Teratosphaeriaceae sp. CCFEE 6253. The sequence goes on from JAWDJV010000322.1 coordinate 15,526, forward strand.
CGGACAGATACTCCACTGGAAAGAGGAGCGGAGTGGGAGAGCGGAAGGGCAGAGCGAGGCGGTGATGGATGTGAGGGAGGTGACTGGACACGTGGCGTGGACTGTATACAACGTGTTGCCAACGGCATGAGACAGCTCGGGGGATTGATTGATCTACACTATTCCCTTGCTGGCGGTGAGCTGCTGCAGGAACGAAGTCAATCCAATTGTTGTGCGACTCGTGGCTGTCCCACACCGCGGGGCCGATCACATGCAATGGAATATATCAATCCGTCTTGACAAGGACGAGACACACGACGCATGCAGCAGGCATTTGACTTATTCTTAGACCCTTCATGCAGCTGACGTAGTGTCGATGCACCGCTCTGCTCCACCACTCACCACCCACTACCGACCGTGCTCGTCCGCGACCTCCGCCGCTCGCTGAATCGAGTGCGGAGGGTCACATTGCTGCTCATGTCGACCACGTGTCTCATCGAACCGTGGCATATTCTCGTTGCGCCGCTCCGCCACACAGGCGTCTGCAGCATACCCTTCAGTCCACCTGCGGCTCAAGCGTCGTACCCGCCTCGATAGTCGCCCATCCAATCAGCCGCCAATGCTTCTCAATCCGCCGACTCAGCGCGACCTTCTCCTTGATCTCCGTGCACGCCGGGCTCGTCAACTGCAATTTCGCAATATCGGCCTTGACCGCGATGACCTTCGCGCCCGTCGCAGTGGACCCGATGTTCACCATCAGGACCTCGTTCTTCGCCAGCTTCGCCACCTTGGCCTGCTTGCCGTCCGCTGTCTTCACACCGAGTAGTCTCCTGAGCAGGAAGTAGTTGACTTCGAGCTCGGTGTAGATCTTGGGCAGCTTGCCCTTGAGGCCGAGCACGAAACCCACGAGACGATCGGCACGGCAGAGTGTTGGGTCGATGCGGGTGCCGACACCGATCAGGCCACCGGGGACGGCGAATTTGAGACTGTTGTTCTCCGCGAAGAGGGAGATGATGCGGGAGAAGATGGGCCGGCACTGGATGTTGCCCTTGTCGTCTCGGGACACGATGCCCGGTCTGATCTCGATCTCGTCGCCGAGCTTGAGGATGCCGGTCAGGATTGAGCCACCGGCAACGCCACCCTGCAACTCCTCGATCTCGGAACCGGGCTTGTTGACATCGAAGGATCGGATGACGATGAGATGCGGGTTGTCCTGGAAGTTGCGCATCGGGACGGGGATCTTTGTGCAGAGCATCTCGTTGATCGCATCAATGTTGAACTTCAGCTGAGCGGAGATGGGGATGATGGGTGCGTTATCGGCGACAGTGCCGCGGATGAACTTCCGGATCGACTCGAAATGAGTTGCGGCAGCTTCTTCTCGCATGAGGTCGACCTTATTCTGGAGGATGATGATGTGGCCGAGCTTCATGATCTCGATTGCTGCCAAATGCTCGGATGTCTGCGGTTGTGGACATGGCTCGTTGCCAGCGATCAGCAGGAGCGCGGCGTCCATGACTGCTGCGCCCGACAACATGGTGCTCATCAGGATGTCGTGTCCAGGGCAATCGACGAAGCTAGTAATCGTCAATATGTGTCCTCCAACAAAAGTCGCTGTATCCACCGCTTACGAGACGTGTCTTTCTAATCGGTATGTGCCCTCGCATCCATCTCTTTCGCATAGGGGATCCACCTCCTTGTCGCTCTTGTAGCTTCGATAGCACGTTGGCCTCGGGCACTCTGGGTTGTCACACTTGTATATCTTGGCGTTTGCATAGCCGAGCTTGATCGTGATGTTCCGCTCCAGCTCGTTCTTGAAGCGCACGGTCTGCACACCCGATATCGCCTTCACCACGGTGCTCTTCCCGTGCGCTACGTGGCCGATTGTGCCGATGTTGATGGTTGCTTGTCTGCAAATGATCTCTGGCGAGAGTGGCGTGAGCGACGCGACGTCGAGGGTGTCTGGCTCGGGCTGTTCGGGTAGCTCTGGTCTTAATGCCAGTGCTGCGGCGGCGGCATTGCTCTTCTTCAATGCCGATTTGGGCATAGGCGCTGGGCCTTTCGCATGCGGCTCATCATCGTCGTCGGCCTGTGGCAGGATCCCAGGGGACTGCGGTGGACTATCGTCCTCGGACGGGTAGTCGCCATTCGTCGCCATGATTGCAGTGTGCTTTCTGCGTGCTGGTATGCGTCGTGGTTTGGTTGTTTCGCGCGTCCCGATTACTGGATGGCTCTCTTGAGCAGGGTGTCTCGTGCGCGGAGGGTCGCCAGGTATGCTTTCGGCTCAGCTAAACAGGTTGTCTTTAGTATGGCGTAGGAGATCTCTGTATCGTCCGTGCGATGAGTGTGGTCGAGATGGGAACACTCACGGCCTCATATGGCCCTCACAGAGATGACTGGTTCGTGATTTTGACATGTGCCCCGCTTTATTTTGTGGTTGCCGCCTCAGGCATCCACTCTGGATTGAACCCGCTCTCCTGTCCGGCGTAGCAGATGCCCTGTACGTCTTGGAAGGCGTGGAAGGAGGAGAATCGATCTCTTCTCGAAGGTCAGATTCCGCGGCACCGATCGAGCTCACATGATTTCTCTCATCTGCTTCGACCGTCATGACAACACGACATGGCAAGGCACCCCAAATCCGGCGATCACGTCCACATACTGTGTCTATTAGTAGTGGCGGTGGATGGCGAGACAGCAACTTGCGTTTTGACACCTTTCCAGGAAGACTGAATTAACATTGTGATTTTCGACCCTTCAACAAGAGGATGCAACTGCAATGCTGCAATCTACATCTCGTTGAACGACCCAGCCAAGCCCAAATCGAGCTTGCTCGACGAGCGCGACCACTGCTGCGGCGCCCATGCAATCCAGCGTACTGGTTCGTCCCTTCGTCCAGCCGGTCTCCAAATCAAACACCAGGAGCCGTTGATCCCCAATGCACGTCGAAGTCCCGACAATGTGCCCCGAACACCACGGCGCCGCGGCACTGCCAAACCAGCCCAGAGTACTCCCGCCTGCAAGTCAGCCACCCCCATCTAGCAGCTCTTATATACGCACTAAGGCAACGCCAGCGGCGACCAGCAACCCAAATACAGACGTCGACAGCTGACCGCCGGCGTTCATGAACGTGCTCGGGCTCATGGGCGAGGGCGTGCTGCTTGTCGTAGATGCGTTGCCTGTACTTGTTGTGCCGTTCGAGAAGGTAGTCGTGCCATTGAGTCTGTGAGTACAGTGTTAGAACGAGTTGGGCACCGAGCACCCTGCTTGTCCTACGCACTGTGCGTATGTTGAGGCAATGAGCATGCAAAGCATGGCGAGTACGAGGTAATACTGCATGGTCAGATTGGACAGAGCTGAGAAATTCCGTGAAATGTGGGAAGTGAGTGGGTTTCCTGAACACGGTAGACTGTGGCGAGAGCTGTAGAGTGTGCAGAAGAGGAAGGCAAGGTGTTCGCAGGACTTTGGTGTAGAACTACAGATCGACTGATACTCATGGCAGGTCTTCTTTATATGAAGTCTTCTCGTGGCCTTCGAACAGACATCGTTGCTGTGGCAAGCGACGACCCGCTCGTCGCAAAGTCAACTGGAGATATATGGGTACGCTATCCCGCACGCACAGATAAGGAAGTGTGCAGAGCTGTGTGTATGCCGAGCGGCAATCAATAGCAGTGTTTACGCGGCGTTGGCATGGAGATTCGTGAGGATCAAGGCTTGCTTGGCACTTTCCCGCAACGACGACAGCTCGTGATGATCGCTGGTAGGACTCTTGAAGAGGTCGAACGGCCGTGGTTGGACCTGTTCTCGATGCATTCGCCTTGACATCTCGCCCAAGTCGGCACTGTGGGTCTTATGCCGACTGTGCCTGACTTCGCCACTCCATGATACTTGGATTACAGCTTCTACGTGTGCGCCCCCCTGCCTTCATCAGGCCCGGATCGCAAGCACTCAATAGTCCAAGCACTTGCGGCGACCGTTCAATTCTCTACTCGTCCACAACCTTTCGCTGCTGCCCTCCAGCGCCCACCCACCTAAGACAGCGTGGTGCCAGGCCCTTGCCTGGACTTTGCCGCGGTGGCAGCCCACTGCTTCAGTCTGGCCTCATCGCAGATCTTGACGCTGTGGGTATCAAACACAACGTTCAGACGATCTAGTTTCATCTCCGAAAGCATGACCTTCTGGTAACTGATGAACATTGCCCTCACCAAGAACCATGTGACACCGGTGTCGTACTCCGGGAAAGCAATGCAGAGGCGGCCACTGCTGACGTTGGTCGTCGCCCCGGTGATGTAGATCCGGAGGCTGTCCGGGTTGTAGAAGACCTTGACCACCTCGGCGACGCCGAATCGCACTTCCGGGTCGTCCGCGCTCTGCCCCGGTTTGAGCACCAAGAAGTCGTTGAAGTTCGAATCGTAGGCGAGCGTCCCGCCGGACGGGATTTGGCATGTGGCTATCCAGAACGATGAGATTGGCACTGCATCAGTGGCCTTCTGCTTGGACGCAGTCTTCGCTCGTACTATACTGCTGCACTCCTCTAGCGTCAAGCTGCTTGGCATCTTGCGTTTCGCTGGCTTGAGAGTGACGGGTCTTGCCTCGGGCGGGCTGTCCGGCGTCGCGGTCAGGTCGATGATGCCACCGACGTGGGAGCCTAGAGGTGTCACTGGTACAGCAAGGCTCCCCTCTTTTCTCGGAGTAGTCTTCGGTGTCCCAGCAACGCTACCATCAACCGGCGTGAGAGTGCTCCTCTTCAAGCGCTTGGCTGCTTTGACTGTGACAGCCTTAACTGTCTGTGGTACGGGCGATGACGCAAGGGTTTCGCCGGGCGTCGCGATCGGGTCGTTGTCAGAGCCTTGGACTCTGACGGGCACACCGTCTGACGTCGTCAGAAGGACCGGGCTGCCGACGACAGGCTGCGAGGGCGGTGGTGGTGGCGTCAGTAGCTGGCGAATGCGCGGCAGTGGCTCATCGAGCGCAGATTGCAATGTGTCAATGCGCTGGCGCAGATCAGACACCCTGTGGTCGCTCATGCCGTATTTCGACATGAGGAAGTCGCCGTTCTTCTCCACCTTGTGCAAGATCGCATGCGCTTCGGCGAGGTGCGATCTCGCGCAAGCCGGCTCCTGGGTTTGGACCAGCGCCTTAGCCAGGCTGTACTCGCAGACCGCGTCTTGGAGGGCCGGGAGTCGCCTGTGATCCGCGATGAGGAGCGACGTGGCGATGCGCACCGCATCGCGCTCTGTGCACGTCTCGGCGGCGTTCATAAGGTGGTCGCAAAGGCGGTCGAGAGCTGGCACACTGCCATCCCACAGTAGTGCGCGGCTGATCATGCTGTAGCCGTCTGTGAGCGCGGCAAGATTGGTCCCGCCTTCGTTGGCCGCCATCGTGATTGGATCCTCGTTGTTGCCGCGCTTCCGTGGCCAAAAGAGATTGTCGTGTTGACAAGTCCGAAGACACGCTCGGTTGACGGCTGCTAGAAGTGAAAGATCATAGTGATACCTGGAGTTGTGAAGCCATGACGATTTGGTGGCCAGCAGGAGGGTAGTCCAGTGGCCCGCCGACGCTTTAGGAAGGAGCTCAAACGCAGCTACGGAAGGAGCGTTCGACATTCGCATCTCTTTGCCACGTACTCACAGTGCGTCTGCGTCTAGTAGCATACGTTCGTTTCGCTGTGCATACATACACGTCATACCTTTCTTCGAGGTGGTGCA
>JAWDJV010000323.1:0-21171 GCA_033119285.1 Teratosphaeriaceae sp. CCFEE 6253
TCGAGCTTCGAGAAGTATACGGCTCGCCCGAGCCTATTAAGCGTCTCGCTAATAAGAGGTAAGGGATACCGGTTTTTGATCGTAATAGCGTTTAAGCCTCGGTAATCGACATAAAGACGAAGGGTACCGTCCTTCTTAGGTACGAACAGGATAGGCGCACCCGCCTCGCTTGCGCTCCGCTAGATCCAACCGTTCTATAAGGCGGCCTCGAGGTACTACTTTAGGACCTCGAGCTCCGTTATAGACAAGTTGTACAATAGCCGGAAAGGAGGACGCTAACTAGGCTCTAGGTTAATCGCATACTCTACGCCTACGGGTAGCGGGCGGTCCGTAACACTACCTTCTAGTAGGACATCTCGAAGTCTTAAATTTCTACCGGGAGCGGACTTATAACTAGAGCTAGTGTTACGGCGAGAACCTTTGTAGACTTTTATATATCCCTATAGAAAGCGCGTGCGTCGCGTAGGTGAACCGTAGGTAAGTCGCCTAGTTTACTATACTACTAGCTATCGTTACTACTATTAATAACGACACTATACTAGCGGCGCTAGGGCCGGCTAAGGAGGATCTTTAGGCTAGTTAAATTAGCCCCGAAGAAGATCCCTTCCGTTTCCCGGTCGGTCTACGTAGAGTCTACGAGGCGTAGGCGTAACGTATATGCCCCGTAGTAGAAACCCTTTTCCCCCTAAAATCCTTCTAAAGAGGGTAGGGGAAGATTCAACTTTATAAGGCTATACTTAATCGCAAGTGCTTATAAGATAACGTTAATATCCGCGGCATTATCTAGAACGTAGGTAGTACGTATACTCCGACCCTATAACAACACTGCGCCGTTAAGGTACTTAGTAGCCTATATAGACACACCTCGCCGAATGGAAGCCTACTGGACTTATCGAACGCCGGCTAGTTAGGAGGCCGTACCCGGTACTAGGGCTACGGAGACCTTCCTACTCTTCGATAGCGCGGAGCCTACGTCGACCCTACGGGTCGGCGCTAGCCCGTCCTTTAACTAGAGATGCTTCTCTATATAGTTACTCTTATAGTAACCTTTCTTACTATAACCGTAGTACACGATCGTCGCTATATGCGCCGCACCTACGGCGTCTATACGGCTTTCCTACGGTCGGGTAGCGGGCGTAGGACTACGAGGTTAGTCGTGCGACCTCTACTTCTTTCCGTCGCCGCGGCTCTCGTATCGAGTATGCGAGTCGCCTACGGTACGCTTGTACGTTACTAGCGCGATGTCGCCGCTTCTCTTAGTCGTAGACTCTAGCCTCGTCGCTAACGAGACTAGATCTTTACGACGCTTTAGAACCTTATAAAAGGTAATAATAGCCGTACGCAGTATAGGCTTCAACTTTACGAGGAGATAGCGGGTACGCTACTCCGGCGTATATAGGTCTATCTATTCTTCTAAAGTTGCTAACTCCGTAGTAAATGCCTAAGTAGACTAATCGTAGCGCTAAGAAGCGCCTTCGTGCGCTAACGCTACGCTTAGGCTGCGGTCTATAGGATCCTCGACTACGTCGAGTACAAACTCCTTAAACTCTTTCTAGTTATAGCCCTTAAGAGCGTCTACACTATAGTTCTAGTACTAGGTCTTACGCGGCTTGCCTACGAGGAATATAACACCGTAGAGAACACGCTCTAAGTCCTCCGGATAGGTATTAGGTGCTAGGGTAAAGACTAACTCTAAGGACCGGATAAACTCGCGAGCTTCCTTTAGTGTCTTTCCCCGGAACTATTCCGGTTCTCGTAGCCGTAGTCTATTACTAGGCCTACGAGGCGTATACGTAGAGCGTACGCTCTCGACGCGAGACTCGACTTTGTCTTCCTTAATCTCGGCTTTAGCCCCGGGAATGCGACGACGTCGCAGTACGGCTAACTAAGCCTTTAAGGTCTCGATCTCGATCTCGGCTCGGAGCGTCTCGCGCTCGACGCGCACTATATCCGCACGCTCCGTCGTAGACGACGCCGTAGCGCCCTACGAGGCAGCGCCGGATAGCGGCGTATCTTAACGACCCGCGGGCTCCGCGGATGCGTTACGTACGCTAGGCGCTTACGCTCCGCCGGGCATTCTTGCGTCCTATAGGTTACAAATTAGGGGGAGTAATTAGAACTAATATAGGGGTATCTATAGTAAAGATATCTCGCAGCGTATAGGGCGCGTCTCTAACTAAACACTTAGTTAAGAATAGCGCTAATTGCTGCTTTTCCTAGGAGCAGTAAAGGGCGCGTATAGTATACGTATACTAGCCGCTTGCCCGGCCTCTAGCCGGGCGGCTAACGCACGTAACTATGTACGTAACCTTCTATGTAACTGTCCTAAGCTATACTAGGCTGTCTCCTATAATAGTATTATACTTACAGTATAGAGGATTCTACGCTAGCTAATTATAATCAATCTATAATTAGACTACTTACCTCGACTAGGGTACCGGCCTTAGTAATTACTATAAGCGTAATTAAGGCAATTAGCGTAATTAGGATATTAAGTAGACTAACTAAGACGAGCACCTCTAGTAAGATATAATTCTTCTTTATACATATTACGATAGATCTCTATATAGGTAGTTTGTATTTAACTTATATTTCAATCTAACTAAAAGGTCTTTATATACTAAAGCTTAGTAATTTACTTAGAGAGGTTTATTAGGTTCTACTAATATAGAGACAAGTATACCTATACTGTCTCTTAATACTTACTAAGCTTACCGAGCTCTACTACGTTAAGAAAACTTTATTAGATTGTAACAATATAGTAGACTTATAGAAGAATACACCCGCTCTATCGCTACCCGTAAGTATACCTCGCGTATCGTAGGACTAGACTATACTTACTTTATCTAGTCAAGTTAAGAATAGAGTAGTAGTAATAGGTAGATATCTACCCCTACTAAGATACACCGACCGTAGCTTAGCCTTAATCTTCCTAGAACTATAGCGGCGCCTTACCTATATAGCTACTAATAGAGCTATCTACCGGGATATTAATAACTTCTTTACGCGCTTACTAACCCTTGATTACCCCCTATACCGCCTTACTAGCAAAGAGTACAGGGGTATATACCTCTACTTTCTAGAGTAGAGTTTAGTTACCGCCGCCGTACTATAAGGCGGTGTCTATAACGATTAGAATAGGTATATTAATGTACTAGCCTACCGCAATCGTATACTAACCTCCTACCGTAAGCGTACCTTCTTCGTTATACAGTAAGGGTATATCGGCCTAGGACCCTACTTCCTACGTCCTAGTAATCGGATAATGCATTTTGACAGCGTACTAACGCCTTTTGTCGTTCGGTCGACGAGGGGAGGACGCTATAAGCTAGTCGGCGAAGCGTATCTCTAGGGCTCAATGAACGGTGACGGGGAGTGCGACCTGCAGTTTAAAGACATACTCTTAGTGTGACGGCGGACGATTGTAGCCCCGCACTCCATGTGAAGTACTTCGACTACGGGAGCAGGGAGAAGCGCGGTCTGCCCCCTCATTCAAAAGGTTCGCAACGTCCAATAGCAACAATGGGTATTATACTTTCCTCCGTGTTCCCTGGGCTGCGGTGCAGACTATTGAAGTGCTGATTTTCTCCGCGGTCGTGTATCACATGGCTTGTTGCGTCTCGAAAGACGTCGGACAGCGGCTTGTTGTAGTCTGGTGTTAGCGCGACAGGTAGCTTCTAAACCTGTAACCAGCTTCGATACAGACCTAGGACACCGTAGATACGATCTCGAGGTTCGTATTCATCGAAGGTCTCGGAAGCGATAAGTAGTGCGTCGAACCCGTATCGCCAATTTGGGTTGTCTACAATGGACCCGTATTTGCGATCAGCGAAGTCCCATATTCGCCCTGCATTGATCAAACCTAGAGGATCAGGGAAGTTGATCGGTATGTGTAACCGTTTGTACAGGAGCCAGATCGCACACCGTAGGACTTGCAAGAGTGGGAACTCGATGTCTCCGCAACAGCAAGCACTAACTCCGGGCGCGCAGCTTCCTAGACAACTGAGAAGGATCAGCAGACAGGCGTACAAGAGCGGAGGAACTGCTAGTCTACCGACCCCATAAACGCCTGAACAACTTGGAAGAGACCAGAGTGACTAGGGGCTCCAGACTTACGTAAATCGATAAGCCCGAGCTCGAGTAGCGCTGGATTGCACTCGCGTCATAAACAGTCTCAGTAAGCTGACTGAAGCCATTGATCTCTTTGTACGCTTCATCAACGATGACAGCAATAGTATCCCGTGCCTGACTCGCGATGCCGCTGTCCTCACCGAGCCATATCCGACCATGGGAGGTGGTGGTATAGATCCAATCCATCATGGCAACATGCCGATTGCGCTCTTGCACATCTTTCTGGTTACTACAGAGAGCGTCGATCGATAATACCCGATGGCTATTGCTTAGCCGGAAGCGGCGCAATACACGTTCGGCGCTTCATGGCCATGAATGTAGACACTGCGCGTCTTGGTTGAATCCCCCCAGACGTATGAGATGGTCGCATACACCGGCTTTGGGTGAGTCCGAGAGCGAGACCTGTTTCAGTTCGCATCTTACCTCTTGCCCGGCGCTTCCAGCCTTGAGTATGAGGACGCGGATCTCCTGATGCTCGGTGTCCAACTTTTGGTAAGGACTCGTGAGTGCGGCGCGTAGCTTGACGATCTGCAGTCCGCGTCGTCCACGATCCAGTATCTCGTTGAAAGGCATGGCTGGAGTACTCGTGTCGTGATGTTCCCTGGCCTCCTCTTGCTTCGCAGCCTAAGCCTGAGCGTGAGAGTGAAAGTCGTCCTCCCGCCATAGGATCGGACTGTGTAGGACGGTGTGGTTCGTAGGCATAGGTTGGTCGGACGTGGAAGGCCGAGTGAGCAAACGTAAGATAGAGGGCCGCCCAAGCGGCACAACTTACCCACGAGCTGAGCCTAAGCCCGTGCCTACATCCGCCCCTGTGCTGTGCTGTCCACTTTGTTCACGCTCTTTCGGGTGCCAAACCGCCGACTGACCGTTGCTATGCGTGTGGTCGAACGTCGGTCGGAGTCTTTGCATTGCAGCGCGTCCAGATCCTTGCCCCCGCGTTCTTATACGATGTGTCATGGTGAGGAGCAAGCCTCGAGGCGCTCATCAAACAGCCGGCAAGGCTGTGAAGTTGCGCAGCAAGATCACTCAGGATAGCGGCTGGGCAGCTCGGCGGTGGAGAACGGCTCAGCGTGCCACGCTCTCTCGTCCCAAGCATCCGCAGTCGGCCTCTCCGTGACCGTATACTGATAGCCGACTCAGTGCATGTGGAATACCTCATCCTCTTTCCCGATTGCTTCATGTGCTCGGACAGGCCATCGTGCTGTGTTGTATAGCCCCGCCTTCGACTCCAGTACTCTCGCGATGTTGATAGTACATGCGAGGGCGGGAGGAAGTACTCCGCACGCTCGGCCGGGCGGCTGTGCCCTTGGCACGCCTACATCGCCCCCGCCTTCGATCGCGCCCGGGCACCCCGTACTCCATCACCACACTACGTAGTAGCAGCACAGATCATTAGGACATCTATGGCTTTGGAAGATACAGACATAGAGGGAGCAATGACTTACGGTCTGGTCGCTATACCGGAGGGAGTCATAGCGACAGTTCTCCCTCATCGTGCATGTGACGCATGCAACCGGCCAGTCTACAGCTCTACTCACGCCTGCGAAGCAAAGGCTGATGAGATGTTAGGAAGAAAACCCGGTGCGACATGACCCGGCCGATATGCACGCTCTGTCGTCGTACCGGGTCTGTGTGCTCCTTTCCAACCGTACGCAAGCCAATTGCGCCCGATGCAGCAAGCAAGCGACAAGCCAAGAGACGTCGATTGAGCGTAGCGACGAGTGCCACTACGCAACCCGGTCTCTTCTCACCAGACCCCTCGCTTGCCCTGACAGTACATTCAAGACGCACAGATGAGCGACTCAGCGTGGGTGAAGGGTTGCTTGGAATGGACACGGCTCATGAAGATCTGGGGCCAGAACCTCAACTAAGCCCTCATTGTGTCGAAGGTGGAACAGACAACACTGCGAACAGTCGCTCTTTTGAGCTGCCGGACTTCTTGCTGGATGATCTCACCGGCAACTTTGACGCGTGGCCCTCCACCGACAGCAGTATGATATCAAATTTATCGGGCCCTCATTATGTCGACGGTGGAACAGACAACACTGCCAATAGTCGTGCTTCTGAGCTGCCGGACGTCATGCTGGATGATCTCACCGGCAACTTTGACGAGTGGCCTTTCACCGACAGCAATATGATGTCAAAATCATCCCAGGATGATATTACGGCGATTCCGTTCTGCGACTCCGAGTCACAAAATATGTTCTCCGTATCTCCTGTCGCGACTGATGGAGGTCAACAGCAAAAGGGAGACAAGCATGTGCCCGAAGGTGTGCGGGACCATGATGTTCCTGGAGGAGTTTTGGTGACCTTGTCAGCAGCTCCAACGACCCTGAAGTCACTGTACATTACCTTCACCCTCTTTGCTCGCCCTTGCTGAATGAATCCAGCGTTGATATCTACTTCGACCATATACATGCGGCCTGCCCGATTATTCACCGCCAGCGCTTTGAACAAAGATTCTCCCGATTTCTCAGCGACGTACACCCGACGATCAGCGTGCCAGTGGATGAAGCACTGCTTCTCTATGGGATCATGGCCCTCGCCGCCCGTTTTTCGAACCTCCCAGCGATCTCTCGACTTTCTCCGGATCAACGAGGACATGAATACGCAAGCCGATCCGGTAAGCTGATCGCCAACAGTATGATAGATGCAGACTTGGAGAAGCCGTCTCTCACTTTCCTCCATGGCTGTACTCTCGCAGCGGTGTACTGGCTCGCCAGTAGGCCCAATGGTAGAGCGTGGACCTTGGTCGGGTTTTGTGTGCGAATCGCTCACGCACTCTCCCTCGACAGGACAGACGTCGACTTTCGCACGTCCCCATCTCCGAGCTTATCGAACGAAGAATGGGTGGACCGAGAGGAGTTGCGACGAGCCTGGTGGCTGGTCGTGGAATGTGACACTTTCGCATCAGTCATACATTGCCGTCCTCTGACTATCAGTCGTGCGCGGATGCACGTGTTGCTCCCAAGCCAAGATGCGTTCTGGCTTGGTGGGAACCCTGTGACGTCCGCGTTCTTTGACACGAACATACTGTCATCGTGGAAAAACCTGACAGACTCATCTAATCGGAATCCGCATGCGTGGTATCTGCTAGTCAATCAGCTCATGGTCCAAGGCCACGAGTTGTCGTTAGAGCCTAGTGCGACGACAGAGCAGCGGAGAGATCTCCAAGACGCGATCCAGTACGCTGCGATGAGCCTGCCACCCGCGTTTGGCATCGGTGGGGACCTCTTATGCTTCGAGGAGGATTCCATTGGCTACGATAACTGGGTCATTGCAATACACGTAATGATGCAAAGGTAAGGCCAACTCCAAGGCTGATCATGCTTTTTTGCGGACTGACAAGCACAGCGCTTTGACCTACGCCATCGTACTAGACAGTCCCCTTCGAGGACGTCGTTCTGCCCATGGCTTTGCGCCTCCAGCTCGAGCAGATCATCAGCTAGATAAAGCTACACGATGCGACGGAGTTTCACGATTCACGGGAGCATATCGACCAGCACTTAACACTCTCTTGCGAGTCCTCCGTCGTTGGGCACCCGAGTTCTGTGCTTCGTCGCAGCCGTTTCAGGTATGTACGCTACTGGGACCTTACGCAGCGCATCTGCAGGCGACATTTGTGGCACCTGTGCCTTCTCGGGGTGCTTTCGAGAGGGACTTGATAAGGTCGGTCATCGCACGCATCGCGAATCACTGGGGCATAGGGCGGGCCACGTTGGGTATGTGGGATAGCGATCAGCACCAAGACTGCTCGGCTGACGAGAGTGTAGATCTGATGGACGATCTGGTCGCCCAGCTTTCTTCGAGCACAGATTCGTGCAAGACGGGCTGCGAAGAACTTCAATGCTTGTTACCTTCTCGGACTCCATTGCAAACATCGGAAGTGTAATAGCTCATCCCACGAAAGACCGCTAATTCGAGGTGCTTCTAATTCTGGAACACTGCCAATCTATCCACCTTCACCAAATCCTGATTCCACACCTCTGTCGCACCTGCGAACGACAGATCCTGAGCTGTGCCGTCAACCCGCGTAGACAGAGGTGGTGTGCTTGGCAACTGCCTGCCAAAGACCTTGTCTAGAATGCTGGACAGTTGAGCATCTGTATACGATCCATCTGTATCGTTCCGCCAAGCTACGAAGTGGTCAGGACGGATCAGCACCACATCTCGTTCCCACACTTTCCGAGCATTTCCGTCATCGGGAAGATGCGTGCGTTCGATCGGGAGGCCTTTGAGTCTTCCAAGCTGCACCAGTCTCTGAGAAAGTAAGCCTGTTTCGGAAAAGTCCACGACAGTGTATTGCGCTCCCAGCTGGTCAAAAACACTCGCACCACTGCTCTCGAGAAGGACATGCGGTGCTCGATTACCAGGTCGAGTCGAAGGCGTATACACTCGCGGACTCCAGTGTGGTTCTGCTGTGTCGCCCTCGTCGCATATCACCGGTGAACCAATCAATCGATAACCCATTTCGATACCATGATCCTTATTCTCTCCGTCGTGTTCGTTCACGAAGTTCGCAATCTGTGTCTTGAGTGCCTTGCTTTCTTCACTGCTGCCCAACATCATGTCGGACCCTGCAGCGAGGGCTCGGGCAACGTAGTGTTGGTGGACAGCCATATGCTCCGCTGCCCGTTTTACATTGCGAATAGCGACCGGCCTGCGCTCCGCTTCGTAGGATTGAAGCATTGCGTCGCCACTCACGCCACAAATGACCAGCGCAAGTTTCCACGCGATATCGTAAGCGTCACCGAGACCAGTATTCATTCCGTAGCCACCAGTAGGGATGTTCTGGTGTGCTGTCTACTTGTTAGCGATACTTCCGGAATCACTTGCACACTCACGCGGTAGGAGCTTACCAGCATCTCCAGCAAGATATACGCGACGATGTGGGGAGCAATAGCTATCAGCAATGGCGTTATTCGGCCTCCACACGCTCGACACCAATATGTCGTCAACCTCAATCTCGTAGGGGTCTCCTTGGCCGCCCAAGACTCTGTAGATCTGTTCCTCTGGAGGCATTGTACTTTGCTCGAATTCCACAGGAACAGGTAGATGTGTTGTCCAGGTATCCAACTCGTCTTGAGCGATAATGACACCGCCATGCGTGAAGAAGATATGCCAGAACTGACCCTGACGGTGCAGGCGGGTCAGGTCGCGGGATCTGAAGTGCACCAGATACATGGCAGCAGGTCTGTTAGCTCATCAGCATTGTCCCGTGCACTGCAGGCGTGACCAACTCACACCGGGCTTCCAGTAAGATTCATATTAAGTTTCCTCCGAACCAGGCTTCCTCCACCGTCGCACCCAATGAGATACTGAGCATCTATGACTCTAGTCGATCCTGTAAGAGCGTCTTGGACAGTTGCAGATATACCGTCGGGTCTCTCATGTATGTCTACCAGCTTCGTGTTCCAGTGACAGCTTACCATCCTGTTGTCGTCGACTTTGAGTTTGAGCCAGGCCTCGAAGATCGCTTGAGAGCATCGCTGATATGGCTCGCAGGGCATCGAGCCATCGTTGCGACTCTTGATCATAGTGCGCCATTCGTTAGGGGACGGGAGATTCTGACCATATGGACGATCAGCGCATTCACAACGAAGACGGAAGTGTGGTAGGTCACCCAACGCGCAATTTCTTCACCATTACTCCCGAGCCCGCTGCTGATAAGGACGTCGAAAGAGAAGTCCTGTCCCACACCTGTTATAATGTGTATTAGCAAAGCCGTTCACGACACTGACTATTGTTCCTATGATCAAGGATTTGCAATACCTTGTCTGCGTAGATCATCTGCAAGACCAAGTCGCCGGAGTATCTCCATCGATCGAACATTTGTGATGTCCATTTTCGGCCATAATGTGGTCGAATTGTTGCGCTCTATCAAAGTGCATGCAATGCCGTACGTCGCAAGCGTGTATGCAGCGACTAAACCTACTGGTCCAGCCCCAGCTATGAGCACGGGAGTGCTCTTGCGTCCCATCTTGGCAGACTGGGAGGTTCGCTCTCAGTGGTGATGCACGAAGCAGATATTTCGATTCATCTCGTGAGCCCTATGTGAGCATTCAGCAGACCGGATGTACCGGTCGAAGTCATCGGCCACCGTCACCTGCAGACACGGCGGCCTCTGCAGCGAAGGTGGGGCTCCGGGCGTCCAACGCGGCGTTTCGCGGTCATCTTCTAAGGCCGTCCTACCAAGCACGCGGTGTTCCGCAGAGTGAATGTCACATGTGGGCAAAGTCAAGCAGCTTCGGACTTTTCCTCGCACTCAAGTGGTCGCGCCCCCGTGTCCAGGCAAGGTGTTTCGCATTATATCTCAGCAAACACGAAACGCCACGGTACCGCGTATATACCAATAACTGCCCTTCTGCTACGACTCTATTGCGACATCGCCAGTGTCGTTGAGATAGCACACAGCATCCGCAAGGCTTGGGATTGGCTTGTTCTGTGGCCTCTTGTCATGGCGATGCCGAAGATCAAGTTAGCGAGCCTCGCGTATGTCCACTACCGACACCAGGACCTTCGGAAGGAAGAAGAATTCCTACGAGATTTTGGCCTGACAGAAGCTCGTCGAGAGGACCAGCGAGTATACTACAAGGGTACGGGTCCACAACCTATCACGTACATCGCGGAACAGGCTGAGGGACCTGGCGACGGTCAGCGCTTTATTGCAGCGGCATGGAACGTGGAATCGCTGGAAGACCTTACCAATGCGAGTCAGCTACCAAGTGCGTCAACCGTCGACGCTTGTCCACATCCTGGAACAGGAAAGATGATCACCTTGACTGATCCAAACGGGTTCGAGATCCGACTGCATCACGGACAAGAAATGGAGGAGGAGTGCTTCGGATCTGCGACAGCCATCAACCAGCCATGGCATAAGCCTCGCAAAGGAGAGTCTGTACGAGTGCAACCACGACCTTCGCGCGTCCACAAACTTGGTCACTACGGATTCATGGTCCCTCCGGACGATTTCCAGCACACGCTGCAATGGTACACATCTACCTTCAACCTCAGCATCACCGACAGTGTCTTCGATCCTACTTCAGGCGAGGATAAGACATGCTTCATCCACATTGACAAGCGTGAAGTCTACTCCGATCATCACGTACGTTTTCGTTGGATCGTCGCACAGGGATCGTTCAATAATACATTGTTGCAGTCATTCTTCCTTGGTCAAACCGAACAAGACCGTGCCCACATCCATCACGCCAGCTTCGAAGTTCAGGATCTTGACGATCAGTTGCTTGGCCATGACTGGCTGAAGGGCAAAGCCTGGACAAATTGTTGGGGTGTGGGACGGCACGTACTGGGAAGCCAGATCTTCGACTACTGGTAAGACGGATATCGTGCTTTGCACCATGAAGGCTTCATTCAGGCTAATTTGGAGCGTAGGTTCGATGCTATGGGAAATATCCTTGAGCATTACATCGATGGGGATATAGTCAACCGCGCAACACCTTATCGTAGGGAGCCAGAGTCGCCAAGCAGTCTCTATGTATGGGGACCAAATGTGCCCCTCGGATTTGTCACAGGACGAGTGGAAGATGCTCATACCCCAGCCATAGCGGCGTGATCAAACTTAGTCAGAAAAATGTGTATAGCCTGTCCGACTCTGCTACACGCAAAGTTTCTTCACCACAATGTGAGCAGATTCGTTGCAGTCGGTGCTGTTATTGGTCCGGTCCACATGGTAGCTCGTCGGTATACCGACGGTCGTGATCCGGTCGGTCGGTCTTTGCTGATGGTCGTGGTCTGGTCGTTACTTCACTGTCCGCCGCTAGACCAGCCGACTACCGGTCGACCGTTCCTTATCAGGACAGGAGTATATACAGAGAGCAGGTTCCATATGCGGTACCGACGTATCGGACACAGCGGTCTGACCAGCAGTCTATCGGTCTACGACGCAGGATTCAACAGTCCGGTCAATGCGACCACCAACAGCACTGGTTGCAGTTGCAATGACTCAATTCACGGTGCCATTGAGCTCCCATCCGACCGAAATCTTTGTTAACTGTCATTGCAACAGATCACTCGAAAACCATTGTACTTGACAAAACCCCCAAATCCTTGCACTCCACAGTCACCACGTCACCGTTCCCAAGAAATCCTTGAGGATCCATGAAGAACCCAATCCCCGACGGAGTTCCAGTCATGATCACTGTTCCGGGCTGCAGTGTGGTCGCACGGCTTAAGTGCGCAATGATGTTGGCAATCGTGAAGATCATGTCATCTGTGCCGGTGCTTTGCCTCACCTTCCCGTTCACTTTGGTCTCGTAATGCAGTTTTTGCGGATCTGGGACCCCATCTGTAGTCACAATTCCCGGGCCTATCGGAGCGAAGCCGTCGAACGATTTGGCATAAGCGAATTGTCCCCCGGAATTCTCAGGGACCTGGTAGTATCGACAGGTGAGGTCGTTGCCGTTAGTGTATCCGAGCACGTACTGCAGAGCGTCTGCTTCGGAGACGTTCTTGGCAGCCTTGCCGATTATCACCGTCAACTCCCCCTCATAATCCAACTGATGTTGAAGGTCTCGGTGTATGCTGATCGTGGCTGATGACGCCGATAGCGCACCGCTGGGTTTCGTGAAAAGGACGGGATACTTTGGCACCGTATGCTTACATCGTTACGTCAGCCAGCTTCGGAACGCTTGCAAGAGAAATTGGGCCATACCTTCGACTCTTCGACGTGCTTTCTGTAGTTCAGGCCAACGCAAAGAACTATCGGGCAGGACGCCAATGGGCAAAGTAGCTGTTGAGTTCAGCGAACACGTCCGGCCCATTTGGAAAGTCACAGCTCACCGTGTCGACTACTACTCGACTGCTCGTCTTCGAAAATCCAGTGAATGGATCGCCGCTCAGTAGCTGCACGGTAGCGCCCTGTAGGGGCTGTGACAGTTGTTCAAGTGTCGACTCTCCATAGACTGTACTCCCTTGCATATCAATGAATCGGATGAAAGACTTGATTGACATGGCTGCATTCTGTTCCGGATCGGAATGTCTCAAGCTCTGTAGTACAAGGATACAGCAGTTTTGTACAGCAACATTGATCGCTAGGCCTGTTGGATGTGGGGATCCCGCGATGTACCGTGGTCCACCGTCATGTCATGAGCACCAAGCATTAAGGTAAACGTACGGGATTGGAGTCGTCAACAGATGGATGACTTGGGACAGCACGTTTCGCGTGAAAGCCAACAAGAAGTGTTCGAGCTTGATCGTGTGTTCGAATGGAGACTACTCTGCATATTTCTGGGAGACCTTCGGGGTTGCAAGCAATTGAGACAGTGATTTCCACAGCAATCTACCCGACGACAGCTATACGCGTACCGTGTACGCAATCCACATGATCACTCGCGTCCATCGATTTCTAGCCTTAGGACGTATTTGACACCACTCGCTTCACCCCTCTGGAGAGATTGCAACGCAGACGCTAGGCCTCCCAATCCATGCTGGAAGATCTCATGCGGATGGCCGCGCAACCAGCCGGCCTGTAGCCCTCTGGAGAAAAGACTGCAGAAGACGTACGCGAAGTCTTTGCCATCTCCCTTCGCAGCCCACCGGATACCTTTCAGTGCCGCCATCGGCGGCGGATCTTCGTGAGCGATGCCGACGAACGTGAGGGAGGTTGTCAACGACGGTGGAATCGAAGTATAGTCGCCTTCAGGTCGCACAAGGGTGATGTGGCCATGGGGATCGAGCACTCTGCTCAGAGTGCCAAAGCTGACCGTCTCTGATATCGCGTCGAAAGCGTGTAATGCGGAACCGCTCCCGGCCGCTTCAAGCTTGCTCTGTATCGTTTTGATCGTGGCATCGAGGCCGTCCCGGTAGTCGATGATGGCATCGCCGAGTGCGACGTCGAGCAGTGGCTCAACGACTGCTCTGCCCTTACCGGCGATCACAAGCAAAGGATGTATTTTTGATTGCCCGGCGAGCTTGATGGCGAATGTTCCGATGGCAGTCGATCCTCCGTATATCAACAAAGGAATCTTTCCCTGCGCTTGCTGCCAGGGCAACGGCAGTCCCAAGTTATGATATAGCGCTATCGCTGCAGTGAGGGCTGCAAGAGGTATTGTCGCTGCCTATATATTCTCTTGTCGTTAACCGGACTCTCGCTGGTCGTTGTATGCCTTACCGTACCTCTGCGAAAGTAATGTGGTCGGGGAGGTGAAAGGTGGTGGCGGCTGGAGCGACTGCGAACTCGGCAAATGCGCCACCCGCGGTGCGCATCTGGTGGAAGGCGGCGACACGGTCTCCAGCACGGAAACCGACCACACCTTCCCCGCACGACACGACCTCACCCGCGATGTCATCTCCCGAGTTCGCGGTGATATTCGCGAAGGACGGCCACTTCCAGTCCTTGGGGTTACAGCCCGCGCAGAACACCTTGATCAGGAGCTCTGCTTGGCCGGGCGCCGGAACGGGACTGTCCACGACCTTCACCGATAGGTCCGGTGAGACAAGAGCCTCCTTCATGCTTCGTCTATGGTGGATGATGTGAGGATGGAAGGTAACAACACGAGCGCTTTTGCCGAAGAACCGTTTGCTGTAGGGTAGCCGGCGCCCTGCTCCCAACTCTCCGTCTCCATCCTTTGGCCCTCGATTCTCCATCCTTTGGCCCCGCGATTCCCCGTACAGGCGGAGGCCGGCATTGCACGGTGCCTTGATGTGCACCGCATGCGCCATGTACCATGCGCCAAACGCCGCACGCCGTACACTGGTGCATCAGGAGTCACAACATCACTCCTCTCCATTCTCAGGCTGGAACGAGCTGGTGCTGCGGAGGTCATCTATGCCTCACTTCCACTTTTGTCGCTTGAGCAACGCCCTGCCAGAAATGTCGTCGTCCGCTTTCCCCGAGGTAGTCCTGCCCAACAACGAGCTACTCATCTATACGGCCATACTCTTCGCGATATGCGTAGTGTTTGCAATATATTCAAGACGGGATCGCAACTTTCCTGGAGGACCGCCTGCTTACCCTCTCTTCGGAAATATGTTCGACTTCGGCGACTCTCATCTCCATCACAAGCTGACGGAATGGTCGCAAACATATGGCGACTTCTTCTCCTACACCATGGCTCAGTCCCCAGTGATTGTGCTCAGCAGTCCAGAGGTGCTTAGCGACCTGCTGTTGAAAAGGGGACAGAAGTACAGTTCCCGTCCAAGGTCTTCGGCGCAGGCGTCTCTAATGACACAGGATGCACGCATTGTGCAACTGCCCTATGGAGAGAGATTCCGGGTGAGTCACGTTGGGCGACTCCGGGGTCGTCGCTTCCATTGACCGTCATGGAAAGGTGCATCGACGGGTCACACATGATCTACTGGGTATGCAGAATGCCAAGATGTTCCTCCCTTTCCAAGAGTATGAGAGCAGACAGACGCTGAAGAATCTTCTCAACGAGCCCAAGGCTTTCTGGGAAGAGGTCTCTCGTTACTCCGGCAGCATCACTTTCAGCACACTGTAAGATCACCGACAAGACCCGTGCCCGAGTAAGCCGATGTTGATCAAGCTTTCTAGACTTGGTTGTCGTTTCGAGCGATCCGATGCCTTCATCCCGCAGCAGATTGGACTGAAGATGCAGATCTTCTTCACCAATATTCGCCCCGGCGCCTGGGCCGTGGACTGGTTTCCCCTGCTCGACTGCTTGCCGAACATACTAGCACCTTGGCGCCAAAAGGTCGTGGACGCCCGGAACCAGGTCATGCCGTTTTACTCTGTGTTTTACGACGCGATGAAGACGAGGATGGTAGAAGGCACAGCACCGGATTGCTTCGTCAAACGTCTGTTGGGCGAGTCGGGCAAGGCCATGTCCGAGACGGAACATCTGCACCTGATGGCGGAGCTCTTGACTGCAGGCACCGAGACCACAGCGACCACGCTACAGTGGTTCATGAAGGCCGCGGTACTGTATCCCGAAACAATCGCACGCGCTCAAGAAGAGTTGGACCGCGTGGTCGGCCACTCTCGGTTTCCCGGATGGGAGGATCAAGCTCGCCTACCCTATCTGGCAGCTTTGACGGCAGAAGTCAATCGATGGGGAAGTGCCACTCCTTTGGCGTTCGTACACGCTACAAGTGAAGCGGATACATACAGAGGGAAGACCATTCCGAATGAGGCAACCGTCATGGTCAACCTCTACGGCATCCACAACAATCCGGCTTATTACCCTGAGCCAGAGGTCTTTGCCCCGGAGCGATTCCTGAAGGACGACGGCAGATTCAAGAGCCCGACGTCTTTGAAGACGCACTTTGCTTTTGGGGTCGGTCGCAGAGAATGTCCCGGCAAGCATGTCGCGAATGCAAGCTTGTTCATCATGATCAGCCGGATTCTTTGGACGTTCAACGTGAAGCCCAAGGAAGGCGCGCTCCCAGGAGCCGGTTACTGTAAGTGCACGCTCCATTCCGTCCCACAATTCCACAGCTGACAGGCAATATAGCGGGCTGCTTCCCGATATTTGGTCCGGCGGCGTTTGAATGTGTAATTGAGCCACGCTCTCAGTCGGCTCTGCAATTGGTGCGTGAACAAGCTGACATCAATCGGCCGAAAGAAATGGAAGATTCGTCGCTATTATACGACCATCAACTGAAGAGCTTGGTTTGAGTCGTGACCTGCCGCGTATGCGCGAACTGCACGTCTCTTACGGAAGTTACGGGCGCGGAGCTTGGTACTGTGTTGGCGGTGGTTACGAAGGCATGCAACGCCCGGGGCAGCACGACATAGTCGAAGGCTTTGATCTAGCTGTCGGAGCGTATGCATAGCTTCCATCTATCTCGTTCTCATTCCGAAGGAGCTTGCTTCTCGCGGTGCTAGAAGTAGTCGTTGCGGCGGCAAGTGCGGAGATAGCCCGTAAGCGCTCCTCCGCAGCAGGAGCGGCAGCGGGAACCCTTATGCATTAGCTTTCCCTGCAATAGCAACTACCACCTCGAGCGAAGAAGCGAATATCAGAGTGGTTCACGAGATAGGCTTCTGTGACAAGATAAGGTTGGCCACGACTTTGACCATCAGTGGACGTTCAAGCTGCGGGCGGCGGACATTCCCGCCGTGCGGGGATTTTGCGGAGGCTTTGCGGGGGTTTTGCGGACAAGCGTGGGGTACTCGGCTCAGCTCAAGTACATTCGTATCGATGGAGAACTGAGGCACGGTGACAGTTGGTCGTATCACATGACACAATTGAGACTACACTACCATATCCTCTTCAACAGATAGCAGCGAGTCGCCTGGAGAGTAAAGCGAGTACTACTTTGGGGCGCGATAGCCATCACCGGCGGTATCACACGATGCGCGGGAGCGCAAACCTCACCCGTGACCGTTCACATGAAGACCAACGCAATTACGAGGTTACCTCCTGTACCAGCGGTGTTCCACGCTCCCAGGGGAATCTGGGAAGTCCCCGGCAGTCTTGCTTTCCGATAATCGACATCACTGGACGCAGATTAATTGTTTGGGGGGCATCAGACCTACTGCCTGCCTTACGGGATCTAGGGCGTCTCGTTCACCGGCCATGACCGAGTTTTGCCGCTCTCCACCGATCTATACCGATGCCCCGAGATCAAACTGGTCGAGTCAATTGGAGAGGAGTTGAGATACTGAGACACAAATCGGTTGATACCACGGTCAAGACAGCAGGTCCAACCAAGTTGCAGGCCCTCCAATACTTCCATCCCGTTTGTGTCTCCACTCTTCAGCTTCATCACTTTCCCATCACAGAATGGCACCCGATCTAAATGCAATCGCTGCAGGCGCGATGTTCGACTATACACAGCCAGGCTCGTCAGGGTACAACATCGATCCCAAACTCACCTACAATGACCCGAGCAACCGCAAGTTACGGGTTCTAACGATCGGCGCCGGCGTGAGCGGAATCTTGATGGCGTATCGCTTACAGAAGGACACACCGAACGTTGAACATGTCCTCTACGAGAAGAACGCGGATGTAACGTATCTCGTTATTGCGGACTACAGCCACGAGCTAACAATACCTTGCAGATTGGGGGCACTTGGCTAGAGGTACATCCAGAGTATTCCGATTTCTCCAACCATAGACTGACCGTGAACCCTGCAGAACCGTTATCCAGGTCTGGATGACTCTTGGAGATCAGATGATGTCAACCGTACTGACGCCCTCGATCACAGGTTGCGCCTGCGATATCCCAAGCCATGCATACACGTACCAGTTCGCTCTGAATCCAGACTGGCCACGCTTCTTCTCGTACGCACCCGATATTTGGGGATACCTTGACAAGGTTTGCGACACTTTCGCGTTGCGTAAGTACATGGTCTTTAACACAGAAATCATGGGCTGCACATGGGACGGGACCAAGGGCGAGTGGAAGGTCAAGCTCCGAGAGATCATAAACGGCAACGTACGCGAGTTTGAAGACACCTGCCACCTGCTCCTGCATGCTACGGGGATCTTGAACAATTTCAAGTATCCAGACATCCCAGGTTTGCAGGACAAGTTCAAAGGCAGGGTAATGCATACTGCTCGCTGGCCAACGGACTTTCCCAAGGAACAATGGAATCAACGGGTGGCGGTCGTCGGCTCTGGTGCCTCGTCGATCCAGACTGTTCCGAATATGCAGCCGTACGCAGAGCACATCGATGTTTTTGTCCGGACTGGAGTATGGTTTGTACAGATCGCAAGCAACTTCGGCCACAACAAAGCGTACGACGAGCAAGAGCGGGATACGTTTCGCCGTGATCCAAAGGCTCTAGTAGCCCATGCAAAGGATCTCGAGGACCAGGTTCGTACCCCTGAACTGGATGACGAGACGAGCGGCACTGAAGTTTCACCGTCTTTTGCTAGGTGAACGGGTTCTGGGATGCTTTCTACGCCGATAGCGAAGCCCAAAAGATGGGCCAGGAAATGTTCCGCGCCCGTATGGCTGAACACATCAAGGACGAGAGACTGCTTGCAGGCTTTACGCCCAAATTCGCGATCGGCTGCCGCCGCATTACTCCTGGCGACCCGTATATGGAGGCGATACAGAAGGACAACGTGGACGTGCACTTTACGGCAGTCGAGAGCTGTACCGAGAAGGGCGTAGTTGGTAGCGACGGTGTCGAGCGTGAAGTCGACACGATAATCTGCGCGACTGGCTTCGATACTTCCTATAAACCGCGCTTTCCGCTCATTGGCCAGGGCGGTGATCTACGCGAGAAATGGAAGCTCTGCCCAGAAGGCTACCTCGGCCTTGCTATCCCGGAGTTTCCGAACTTCCTAACATTCATTGGTCCGACGTGGCCGATTGAGAATGGAAGCGTAATGGGTGCCCTCAATTCGGTGGCCGACTACGCCGTTCAGATAATCAAGAAGATGCAGAACGAGAACATTAAGAGCTGGGTACCCGACCAGCGGAAGACGGATTCGTTCAATGATCACGTTCAGGAATGGATCAAGCGTGAGTCTAATGGTTGCCGATATTCTCGCTCAAACCTGACCTAGCATGTCAGACACCGTTTGGAGAGATGATTGCCGAAGCTGGTACAGGAACAATGAGACGGGCCGAGTGAATGCGGTCTGGCCAGGTTCGTCATTACACTACATGCAAGCCATCGAGCGCCCCCGCTACGAAGACTTCCACATCGAGTACTTTGACCAAAACCCCTGGGCGCACCTCGGCCTCGGCTGGACGATGGAGAATCGCAAAGGCCCGCAAGCAGCCGACTGCAGCCCATATCTCGACGTGAAGAATCTCGACCCAAAGTGGTGAGTGCGATGACCGAGCCGGGCCTCCGAATAGTTGCTGACCGCTGCTTAGGTATGAAGCGATTGGCGGAGATGTGGCCGCGCTGCAGGAGCAGCAAAAGTGATCTCAATGCTCGTGATCGAGGATGAGCAGGATGGTCAACGATCGTATTGGGTTGGTAGAGCGTAGCTGGATCTATGTGGAAGACATCGCCATCATCATCATGATTGCCTTGGGTTACCGTGCGAACATGATCGATGCCATTCTGAGCATGACGTTTGGCTCCAACTTCATTTGGAGAATTGAGAAAAGACTCGCTGCGACACTCACGCGCGGCCGCGGAAGCAGCGACTCCGCGCTTATTCGAGAACCTTACCTACTGTCCGTTCACGTTACCCGTTCACAGTGCGTCGAGAACGCGATGCTGCATGTCCAAGCATTTCGTGCGGCGAGGCTGAGAAGAGAAGAAGCCTCCCATGTAGGAACGTAGCCGTCGTGCTACCAAAACAATCCCATCTCCGTGTCCAACTCTTTCTTACCTCAAGACTCGCACTCTCGAGACACAACCACACTCACCACCTCCAACAGACTCGACCGTGGCGCTCCAAACCCTTCTCCCATGGACCAAGAGGCCTGTGATCATCAACGCACCGATGGGCGGATTTACTGGCGCAGACCTGAGGACTCGGCATGAACGACGCCATAGACGGCATGCATGCGCTCGAGACCCATCTGCGGAAGATTGATGACTTCCTTGAGCGTAACGATGATCGCCTACCCATCGCTGTCGGCCTCTTGGTCTTCTTACTTCACCTGGACACAGCCATCGCACTTTGAAGCAAGTTCCGACCAGCCGTGGTTCGGCTCCTCGCCGGCCCCCAAACCTCCGACTACGCCGCGTGGGCACATCAGCTGCGAGAGGCACGGCCGAAAACGCAGATATGGGTACGAGTTGGGGGCGTGAAGGCTGCGTTGGAAGTGACTTGCTCCGCAACACCTAGCATTTTCTGTATACAAGGTAGCGACGCGGGCGGGCATGGGTCCGAAAGAGGCTGCGGAATTTGTCTCAGCGGGAACCCTTCGGGCACAGACCCACCTACGCCGAAAGGGGATGAGCTCCGCATTGGAACGTAGGAGGGTCTATGCTACCGATTCTTAGCGCTCACTAACAGACGCGAACTTTCTATAGGGAATATATACAAATTTTTCTAAACTTAAGAACGGCGACGACGCGATAGTAAGGTAACTATAATATATATCGATACTCTAAATAACCTAAATGTTACGGACACGCAAGAAGCGACCATAACAAACACGACCCAAGACTGACACAGCGTGTGTTGAGGCCAAGAACGG
>JAWDJV010000324.1:0-21103 GCA_033119285.1 Teratosphaeriaceae sp. CCFEE 6253
TCCTCGTCACGCATTGACAGATTACCCGCAGCAGCAGTCGGCGCCGCACTTCCCGTTTAACCAGGAGCACCTGCAGCCGCAGGAAGAGCAGCGCAACTTCTCGGTGCCCACACCTCAAGTATCTGTCCAGGCCCCGGCTGACTTCGGCCAACCTCATATTCAACAGCGCCAGATCCCGTTCCCACAGCGCCAGCCACAACATGATGCCTTCCACCAGCAGCAGCAGCGCCAAAGCCTCCCCATCACAAGCCATCCCTCGAAGTCCGGCCCCCGGACCGGCTTCAACGTCCCGCAGCGCCAACAATTCCAACCACCCCCGCCGCCGCCGCAGTCAACTGCCCAAATGCCTTACCACCTCCGCACCGAGCCATACCCACCATCACGCCCACACTCACAACCGCAAGTACACCTACATCCGCACCCACAGGCTCAGCAACAGCCACAGCCGCACCCCTTCTCCCAGCCCCACCATCAAGCCCACCCGCAACCACCGCACCTCGCGCCCCAGTTCCCCCGCTCCTCGGATGCCTTTCTCCTCCCCCAGGGCCCCGCGGGACCGATCGCGGACGGGCCCGCAGTACCGAAGGCGTCGAACCTGCCGATGCCGAGGCTGGATGCGCGAGCGCTGGGGCTGCTCAACGCGCTGAAGTCGGGGGGGAGTAGTAGGCCGCCTACGACACCGGGAGTCGATGTCGGGACCGTGCAGCAGCAGCAGCAGGTGAGGCAGCCGAGCGTGCAGCAGACGAAGTTGTTGGATCTGTTCCGGCGTCCTGGTGCTCCTGCGACGATGGCTGCGATGCCGGGGGAGAGCAGAGCGGAGCACCCTACGCTGGCTGCACAATTGGGAGGCGGAGATCCCGAGGGGGCAATGGCCCCGGGCCCGCCACAGCAGCAGCAGCAAGGCCGTCGAACGACACTCAACGAGATCACCCGGACACTACCCGGGAAATTGAAAGCCAAGTCCACCCCGCCGCCGCCGCCGCCGCATGCGCGGCCGAGCCCGGCCGTCCTCGCGTCTGCCCCTGCCGTCGCTGCGGAGGGGGTGCGGGGGCTAGAGCGGGTGCCGCAGACCTCGCCGCGGCGCGTGCTGGCGCAGTCGGAGATCACGGCGCTGCAGGCTGCTACCCTGGGCCCGCGGGGGGAGGCGGGGGTGGTGGGCGCCATGACGCCGCCGCCAATCCAGGAGGCGCGGGTGGTGCAGCAGGCGCCGCCTCCTCCGCCTATGGAGGTGGCGGAGCGGGTGGAAGGTCAGGCGGGCGGGCGGCAGTCCGCCCCTGCGCCGCCGTCGACGCGGATGGATGTGCCGCCGCCGCAATCCTTGGACCGGCCGAGATCGAGGGGCCAGCTGTTCGATCCGGCGGCGCCGAGGCAGGCGGTGCAGATCCCGGCCGCGGTGTTGCAGCGGGGTCTGGAGCAGCGGATGGCGCGCGACGCGAAGCCGGAGCAGAGCGCGTTGCCGGTCCTGCCACGAGCAGTGGGTCAAGAGCAGACGCCGCGCGCGCCGGGGCCGGGGAGATCGCCGAGGGTCGGGCATGCGTCGCCGAGCAGACATGCAGCTGCCTCTGCGTCTGGGGCGAGGGGGTCGGGGGCGGAGAACGGGGCACCGAGGGCTCAGGCGCAGGTGCCAGTGCAGCCGGCGTTCAAGATCTTGGCGAGGCCGGGTTCGATGAGAGCGGAGATGTCGCCCGGTGTGGTAGACAGGCAGGAGCTGATGAATGGGGCTGGGGTGAGTAAGGAGGGCTCGAAGCAGGGACGTAACGCTGCATCACATCCGGATCTGCAGATGCTGCGGCGGCCGGAGAGCGTGGACCCCACTACCGTGCAGAAGGCTGCCGAGGTAGTGGAGGAGAGAGGCACGGGCGGGGGGGAAGGGAAGGACAAGCGGGAGCAGCTCTTGGCGTTATTTGGGAAGAGCGGCGCTGCCGGTGCAGAACCCGCAGCCTCGCCGCCGGTGGCAGCGAGTCCGATCCCGCCACGGCCTTCGGCGCCCACACCTGCGGCTGCGGCGGAGGGACGCAAAGCCGGGCTGCTCGATCCCTTCAATGCCGGCCCCGCCGGCCAACGATCTGGCAACAGCACGCCAGCTTCAGCGACTACGATGGATGCGCACCCGCCACCGCCACCGCCCCCGCAGATCCAGCCCGAGCGGCGACCGAGTAGCAACACCGTCATCCGGCACGACAGGCAGCAGCAGGCGCCGAAGAACTTACTGCTGGACTTGTTCAACCGGCCCAGCGCGGGGAAACTGGGGGTGGAGAGCCCGGGGACGCCGATCAGTCCGTTCACGCTGGGTACGCCGGCGCACGGGCACGCGCCGACGTCTCTATCGGCGCTCGCGGGCGGTAGTGGCTATAGTAGCGACAACGGCACCGGCGCCAAGAACACCATCATGTCCGGGGTTGCGCAAGAAGCACGGAGACCCACCCCCACCGCGGCGACGCCCACAACGCGGGACCCGTCGAGGGACGGGCTCGGGAGCGCGGCGTCCGTGGCGGAGTATAGGAAGGGTGGTGCGGCCGGCACGCCGGTGGAGACCAAGGGGTTCTTGTTGAGTTATCTCAATGGCGTCGTGAGGGAGGAGGGGTATAAGGGCGCTGGGGCTGGGGCCGGAGCGGGGCTGGGGAGGAAGTGAGTTGGTTGATTGATTGACTGATGAGGTGGTGGGGTGGGCGGGCGGATGAGCAGGACGGGCGGATGGGCGAAGGGGTCATGAGGGTCGTTTAGTGGACGCCGGCATGCAGAATAAACAATGGCCGGACGGCCCCTCCTGTACCCCAGCGTCGCTGCCGGCGATTTGCCGGGGATCATTCTCGCCGTGCATACATACATAGCTCCGACCCCTCGCAACAGCAGTCTGCCGTCGACTACTCACTACTTTGGTCAAGTCTCTGCCTTCATCCTGCCACTTGTGTGCCGGGGCGGCACGTCCGAGCATGCAAGGCTGCGCTGCGCCTGCTGGCCTGGCCCGCACCGACCACTAGCAGGCCGCGAAGGCGCTTTGGAGCTCAGCTGCTGAGGTGCAGCTGAACATCGTCGGTGGTGCCACATCAGTAGGTACATGTAGGCGAGTACAAAGACGCGCCGACGCCGCGGATGTATCTGCGTTGGGTTTGAGAGTGCGCTCGACCTCGTGCCTTCCTTACTCTTCCACTTACCCATCCTGCCTAAGCTTTGCCACGGCTGCGACTGCCGGCGAGGGTCATTCTAGCGATCTACCAAGTCCCTCTGAACCTGTCAAGCACGGGAATCCTCTAGGCCAGCAGCTACTGGAGATTCTACTCTATCACTTGACCCAAGCTCTGGATACATCCAGGACCTGAGATCACAGGACAATCATGGCCACCCCGTCGCCCCCCGAAGGTCACCCGGAGATCGACTGGACGACCTGGTCCCCTCCCGGTCCCAACGACGGTAGGTCGTCCATGCCCCCCCCAACCCTTCGCCACCCACTGCTGAGACCCTCCCAGTCCGCTCCCCCTGCCCCGCCATCAACGCCCTGGCCAACCACTCCATCCTCCCGCACTCCGGCAAAGCCATCACCAAACCCCAGGCCGTCGCCGCCCTAACGCAGGCCCTGCACCTGGCCCCCCCCATCGCGAATGTCTTCGCCGCGGGCGCCGTGGCCGCGAACCCGGACCACGCCGCCCACGACTTCGATCTGGACCACGTGGACAAGCACGGCTACATCGAGCACGACGTCTCGCTCTCGCGCCAGGACGCCGCGCTGGGGAGTAACTCGGCCTTCGACCAGGGGGTCTTCGATGGGGTGATGGCCGGGTATGGTGGCGCGGAGACGACGAGCTGGGCGAGCGCGAGCGCGGTGCGGTTTGCGAGGGTGAAGGCGAGTCAGGCCGAGCACGAGGCGGCGGGGAAGGCGTGGACGTACGGGCTCAAGGAGAGCATCCTGAGCTATGGCGAGTCGGCGCTGTACCTCAACTTACTCGGCAATGACGGCGTGGCGCCGGTGGAGTGGGTGCGCATCTTCTTCGGTGCGTCCGCCGGAACCATGTCCCCCCCCGTGAACAGCGTGATGCTGATGCTGACGCTGATGCTGATGATGGTGTTGGGTAGAGGAGGGCCGGCTCCCCTACGCCGAGGGCTGGCGCCCGCCCGCCACCTTCGACCAGGCGGCCATGAACCACGCCTACGCGCAGATGATGAAGGCCAACGCGCACAAGGCCGAGGAGGCCAAGCTCGTCGGGCTGGGGACGGTGGAGGCGCTGGAGACGGGCGTCACGAGTTTGATCAAGGGGGTGATGCCGGGTATGTGCGCGGTCATGTAGGCTCCGCCGCTGATTGCCCCGGGGGCTTCCGACGGGGTGGCTCGCGAGAGTGGAGGTATCGCGGTGGGGGGGGAGGCTTGGCCGGCTTCGCCTGAGACGCGGCGTGAGCTAGGCAGCGCGTGGCGATTCATCTCCGCGACCCATAAGGCCAGTGGACTAGCGTCGATGTACTCCGCCCCGGCACAAAGCCAGAATCGCGACGCCGAGAGCTCGTCAGTGCATACATCATGCTTGCTACGCCCGACTCGAAGATTGGACTACAGGCCCAAAAGCGACCACCGGATGCCATTGAGCCGAGCGCCCAGCGTGATGCCGCCTTCTGCGGACTCTCTGCTTCACGGTGCCCGATGGCCGCCCTTCCCTTTGCCACACCACAGGACGGATCGGGAGATCGCACCACGGGAAGCGGCAGCATGTGACACGTGATCCTACGAATCTTGACAGAGGTTGCCGGTGGCTCTATCTGTTCCGAGCCAATGTATACGTACAAGCTCAGGGTATCATGCTCATCTATCCCCCCCCCTCCTCAATCACCATGGCCATCGCCACCACCCACTCTGTACCAAAAGCTCCCTCACCCCCTAACGGACTGCTCGCCCATCAAGCGCCGCCGCCGCCGCCGCCGCCTCCTGTCCTGGCTCAATCATCCCCATCCCCCAGCGGGCTATTGAGCGTATAATCCAGGATATCGCTCAGCGACAGCAGGCCCTTCAGCTGGCTGGCCTCGTCGATGACCACCAGGCGATGCACGCGCGACTTGCGGATGGTGTCGAAGATGGTGTCGAGGCGGTCGTTGAGGGTGCAGGTGTAGATGCCCGGGAAGTCCTGGACGAAGACGTGTCAACACATGATCTATTGGGTCGCGAGTGCATGGGGATGGGGGGTTGGGCTTACCTCGGATCGCATGGCTAAGGATTTGCCGACGTTCAGGTTGAGATTGTCATAGTCGCCGCCCTTGATGAGGGAGATGACGTCCACGGCCTCGAAGACGTTCAGCACCGTGCCCTCGCGGTCCAAGATGGGCACGCAGGAGATGTTCCGCTTGACGAGCTGATGGATGACGTCCATGACCGGCGTCTCCATGCTCGCCGTCGCCAGGTCGGTGAACGTCCCAATATTGACGTCCCGCAGCGGCTTCTTCAGCCACTGCGTCTCCTTGACATTGACCGACACGAACTTCAGGATGCGGTACTGCGTGATGACGCTGACGACCATCTCGCGCCGCGTCTCGTCGTCGACGTCGACGAGCGGGATGCGGCGCGCGCGCGACTCGAGCATGCGCCGGCAGGCCTCGTACAGCGGCCGGCTGGGGTGGATGGAGACGGTCTCGATGGGCGTGACGCCGATGGCGCGCTCGATCTCGCGCAGGCTGTTGAGCTTGAACTGGTCGACCTGCGCCAGCGCGTCGGGGTTCTGCCAGTAGTACTGCACGACGTTGATGTAGTCCGAGGTGGTCAGCAGGCCGGCGAAGGTGGACGTCTTGGAGTCCCATAGCGGCGCGGAGACGATGCCTGCCGGACCAATTAGCAAGGGAGTGCACAGTGCGAGGGAGTGTGGTGTCGCACCTTGCTGCGTGAGGATGTTGAGACTCTTCTTGACCAGCAACGAAGTGTCAAACACAATCAGGCGGTAGCTGAGCGGCAGCACGTCGTAGCTCGTGCGCACGCGGAGGAAGGTGCGGATGGCACGCTGCACAAGTCCGTCAGCCACAGTCCTTCTCGCTCGTTCCACCAGCCAACCTCTCCTGGTTGGTGGTCCACTCACCAGCCCTTCGGTCTGCTCCCGGTCCAACGGCGACGGCATCAGTCTCCGGTCTCTGGTCGCCGGCCGCGAGCCCGTCGGTGAGCCGGTCGCGGGCGGCGCAGCAGACGCGCGCGACACCGGTCGTAGGTAGGAGGAGGGCGCGACGAAGTGCGGCGCGCCGGTCGGGAGCGCTTCCGGCGAGGTCCAGGGCACCGCGGATGACAGCGTGGCCGCGGGACTACTACTACCGCTGTCGGTGGAGGTGCGACGAGCAGCCCCGGGATTCGCAGCAGCTGGAGCGGCAGCGCTGTCGGCGGCGACGGCGCCATGCGCCTGTCGTCCTTCGGGGCTCGGATTGGGCCCGCTGTCATGCCCGCTGCTGTCGCCTTCGCCATCATCCTTCCCTGCCACCGGCGCCTCACCCGCTGCAAGGGAGGTCGCGTGGTCCCTCGGGCTCACGTGGGCAGACGGCGGCGCGCGCGCTTGCGACGGCGGCGTCCGGTGATCATCCTCCATAGCTCGGCCGTATCACGGTCCAGCCCTGATGCATCGAGTGGTGTCAGCTCCAATCGTTTGGTGGCGCCCGGCGACGTAACATGAATTTGGACGGGACAGACGTGCCGCATCGGCGTTCATCGGTCGAACTTGCCCACCCACTGCACCGCCCCGCATTACGTATTGCGGAGGGAAGGCCGTTATGTGGGGTCGTTGCGTCGGGGCACGTGCGATTGACTGTGGATTGACCGTGATAGGACCGACGACGCTCGACTGTGGTCAACGTCGAGAACTTGCTAGTGAGGAGGTATTCATTGCCTCGATGTAGAAGGACGAGGAGCTAGTCACATGACAGAGGTGTTGAGGACAGGGCAGGCTAAAGATCGAATGGCTTGACGGCGGTACTCGTTCGGCCACTGGCTCAGATAGCCCACAACCCGCGCCGCCGGCCTCCCGCAGCACAATGCGCCCTGCGCTGTGTCTAGGACGCCCGGGCACGAACACCACTACTTGACGACAGCCACCGTCACCCCGTCCCTTCTACGTCCCCCGCCGTCCACGCACAGTCATGCTCACAACACCCTTGGCCATATCTCCACCCCCTCAGCAGCAAGCACCACGTCTCACGTGCCCGCCACCGCCCCCCCAGCCCGGTCCTTCCTCGCGTTCTCGAGCGCCTCCGCATTCAACTCCGGCCCCGCCTCCTGCATCCCCTTGTGCTCCTCGATCGTCTCGTGCAGATCGCTCGGGATGCGATCCAGCTTCTCCCCGCTCTGCTCCAGCCTCTGCTTCTGGTCCAGCACGATCGCGTCCGCCTCGCTGACACCCCCGGCCTTCGTCGCCGCGTCGCCGTCGACGCCGATGGGCGCCACTTCGCGCGCGACGGTCTGCTGCACGGCCTTGCTGTCGAAGCGCACGACCATGCACGACAGATTGTCGGTAGAGAAGCGGGCGAGGGCGTGCTCGACCAGCTGGCGCGACGCGGTCTGCGGGTCCTGCGTGTTGCGGATGAGGTCCACGGCTTCTTGGTCGGAGCAGACGTCCCACAGCTGGGAGTATATGTCAGCGGGGGTATAGGGGGTGGGGGTTTGCTGACTTACGCCATCGCATGCCAGGATCATAAACTCGTCAATGTCCGGCTGGATCACGGTCTCCGTGGTGTAGGGGTGACCAGTCACCAAGTCCTTCATATAGGCGTCGCCCAGCGCGCGTGTGACGGCCAGTACACCGTTGACGCGGTTGTTGAGGATCAGCCCTCCGGCACCAGCAATCCGCTTCCCCTCATTCTCATCGCTGCCTTTGTGGTCGTACGACAAACGCAGTGCCTTGCCATTGCGGCAGAGGACGATACGTGCATCGCCCACGTTGGCAGTGTAGAGCACGCGACTCCTCGTAGCATTCTGTCGGAGCTTCACCTCTGTAGCGCCAAGATCTGTGTCCCCAGACGAGAACGCTTCGTTGCTATCAGACTTGACAGCCGCAGCAGCCGCGGGCGCGATCGCCGTGGAGCCCGTCGCGGACTGGGAATTCGGTATCCGGTCTTCCCAGCGCAGCACTGCAACGACGGCCGTGCATCCGCTGTTCTTCAATGGCAGCCTCTCGAGCTGCTGATCCACAGAAGTGAAGGTCATGTCCAGGAGCTCCGGGATGGCGCTGTTCGGATGTTTGCGGATGGTGTCTTCGAGCAGGATGTGGACCTTCTTACCGCACCAGTCCGCCGCGAAGGTGCCGGCGTGCCCGTCGAAGATGGCGAAGTAGCCGTTGTCCGTCTCCACGATGCCTTGACTGCTAGTCTCCGACAGGGCAGATCCGACCTCGAGCGAGCTGCGCCCTTTGCTGGACGCATCGGAGCTCAATACTGGAGCTGGCGTGCTGAGGAAGTTGTAGAGGAACGCATGCGTGTCTTCCATAGTGCGGCGGCACTTCTTGTTCTTATCTTCTGTCACGCCAACACGGAAGGTCGAGCGTGGACCGGGCGCCGACTCCCCAGCCGAGTTGTTGTGAGCACCTTGCGGAACGCCCAGCGCAGGATCGGTTTTCCCAAGTTTCTGCATAGGTGTCTGCGGGCTAGAACCCGCGGGTCTGCTATCCGGGGAGGACGCGCCGAGATCGCGAAAAGACTGCTTCGCACTGCTGAAGAGGTCACGCGCTCTTCCCACGCCGCTGCTCCTGCGCTTCTTCTCCATGCTCTGCGCGGACTCTGTGCCCCGAGTCGGACTCCGTATCTCAGTCGGCTCCTCTTTGCTCTCCTCGACCGCGCCCATGGGATTCGAGGCCGTGGTGGGGCTGTTCGGCACGGCGTCACTCGGGGGCCCATCTACGGCGACGGCAGAGCTGTTCGTCTCCTTGCCATTGCCACCAGAGCTGCCGAACATCCTGTTCAGCAGGCCTCCCTGACCGGAGAGACTGCGTCTCTTGTTTCCGGCCAGATTCTGGCTCTGCTTCGCGTCGGCTCCGCTCATATAGCTGAGACCGCTATATAGATGTCTCGGTATCGAGGGCGGTGTGCGTTATCTGTAGGGGCGCGTAGAGAGATCTCGCGCTCGGTGATGTCAAACACAAGGCCCGGCCGGATCGGGAAAATATGTGTCGCTTTAGGTGGTGAGGCTGCAGGCGCGACAATGGCGTCAGCGTGTCGCCGTGAGATACCTCGTGCCGTGTATCCCAAACAAGATCAATGGATGCACGGCGCTCGAGCAAAAAAGCCGCTTACGGAATGTAGGTGGTCAGTAGCACACAAAGACCAGCAAGCCGTCCCAGAGCAGCTCTTTCCTCGCCTGCGCCGAACGTTCCCCGCGGGAGTTGCCTCGAGTGACCACGGCGAGCGATACGGAAGGCTAGCAAAAGTCGCGTATGAGTATGTATGTCGGGTGGGAGGAGGTCGTCGGTGGTCACATGCAGGCGCTGCGCGACTCCGCCGGTGACGTCGCTGCCTCGATCCGGGACTCGGGGTTTTGAACCTCGCGACGGCAGGCACCCTGGTACGGGTATCCACTGGTACTGTGAACAAGGCAGCACGTGGCCGTTTCCGGATGTGGCCGGGAGGTCGAAGGGGCAGCGACTGGCGGCGCACAGGTCGGAGGCGCGGATGTGAAGGGCGCAAGGGCGGTCGGGGAAGAGGGCAGGAGCAATGGCGGAGGCGGGGTTGCGGCAGCGCTTAACATGCTTACTACACGTTTGTGCACAAATACAACCCAATACATGTAGGCGTGCATACTCGAGAGCGTTTTGAAGAGACGCGTCTCTATACCTTCGCAACATGGGTTCGAGATTGGACTGTATTAGTGGACACGACCGCAGCCCAAACTAGACCCGGCGCAGCAGCGACAAGTGCCATCGGAAGGCTTTTGTGCGGGCGTAGCTTCTCGGGCACGCCCCCAGAGACACATCAGCCACGACCTCCAGCGAGGTCATTCGTGGCATGGCAGAGTGTGGACCGGTCGAGCGTGGGCGGGCGTGAGTAAAGGCAACACGCCTTACGGTAGTGCCAGCCTCTGCTTGAACCATAGATTGATGGGAAGACTTCGTATTCTGTCGTAAGTCGTACCTCATTATCTTCGAAGGCCATTGAGCCGAGCTTGCAAGTCATCATCACCAGGGTCACCGCCCCCAATGGCCTCTGCGACCTTGCCATTCGCCACGGCATTGCTCTGCAAGCCCTGTGGTGTCTCGCCGAGCTGTAGTATTGTCAGTGCGCCGATGGTCATGAACCAGCAAGGCACTTACCGATTGGCCAAGATCCACCCCTATCTCGTCCAGCACCTTGTTCACCACCTCCTCGCCTTCTTCTTCATCCTCAAGCCCAGTCACGTCGTCAATCGCGTCGTCCATCATCTCCTGCCGTTGATCCATGATATCGTTCTCCTTCTCAAACTCCATCGCTATCCGCTGCAAAGCCGGAAGATTCATCTGCCGGTTCATGCTGCCTAGCAGTTGTGTCGCACCCTTCATACTTTGCATCATCTGCTCGTTACTTCGGACCGTCTGTCATGATCATCAGCAACAATATCTTTCCACTACATCCCGCAAAAGGCCATACCTGTATCCTCAAGCTAATCGCCTGCAACTGTGTCCTCATCTGGTAGAACTTCTGGATATACCTTCGTGTCCGCACCAGATCCTTCGCCTGCACCTTCACCGCGCCCATCTGTCCATTCTTCGCATTCTTCTTGATCTCCGCGACGAGCTTCTTCTCCTGGTTCTCGAGCTTTGTCCGCTCGCGATCGAGTTCCCGCTGTGTCTTTTCGAGCGCGCGTTGGTGCTTGCGGAGTCGTTCGGCCGGGGTCATGCGCTTGCCAAAGGCCCATTCAATGATCTGTATTGCCGAGTGTCAGTAGCTGCGTGTTTGCGCATGCGAGTCGGGACCGTAGCATGCGTACATTCATGTTGGCTCGTGAGGTTGCCCTCCGGCAACGGTGGGCCTTTGGAATGCAGAAGTTGTACCG
Organism: Teratosphaeriaceae sp. CCFEE 6253; assembly: GCA_033119285.1. Classification (NCBI taxonomy): domain Eukaryota; kingdom Fungi; phylum Ascomycota; class Dothideomycetes; order Mycosphaerellales; family Teratosphaeriaceae; species Teratosphaeriaceae sp. CCFEE 6253. The sequence continues at coordinate 10,967 of JAWDJV010000324.1, forward strand.
GTAGGAGTGAGGCCGTCCAGGATGCAGGTCTCTCACAAAGGACAACGGGACTTTGGTTTGCTACTGTTGAGCCTCGGTCACATCCATTCAATGCCTGAATTGTGACAACGCTGCTCCAACATCGTTGTCGCCTGTGACGCTAGGTAAGCTCTCGGCATCCGGCCCGGGTCTGGCCGCAGCCCTAAAGCCGCCGCTCACGCCTCCTTCCGAACGATCGCGGCGGCAGGGAATAATGTCGGCGAGCAGACTTGCGCGCCACATACACCTCAGCAACTTTTCGCCATGCCACGATAGCACCTACGATCTCGACACGATGAGCGCGAACAACCCTTTCAGCAGCGGCTATGCCACACCAGGCAGCAGCCGCTCGTTCTCCGGCGGGTCGCGCGGTGGGCAGCAGCGACAGTACATGACAGTCGGCTCGGGATCGACATCGGAGAGCGCGGCGAGACTGCAGGCGATGTTGGATGAGGACTCGGGGTACGGAGGCAGCGTTGCGGATGGCGAAGCGGCGGAGAACGTGTGGCATCCGGGGCCATCAGAGGACCGCTTCACGCCAGATCACACGCCGGTGAAGCCAGGAGAGAGCAATGTGGCGTCCGAGAACGAGCGGCGAGTGGTTGCGAGTCACGTTCATCAGCTGTTCTACAATCAGAACCGGACTGCGCTGGCCCGAGCTATCAACCAGACCGTGGAGACGCTGCGGAAACTGCAGGACATGAACGCGAAATGGCCGGCGCACTACCCGTCGGTTCAACGAGCGCCATCACCTCCAGCACTACAGAGACCGGACGTGCGACCCGGCATGCATCACACCCAGTCTACGGCAGACAACCACCGCGAACTCGAGCGCCCGCCGTCTCGACCACATCCTCTCAAGCGAGCAGGAACTTCGCTGGGAGAACTCCAATCAGCAGAGTCGAGCAGTCAAGCAGCCGCGAAAGTACCCGAGGCCGCTCCACGTCTGGTGACGCCGCAGCTGGCGCAAGAGTTCTCGGTGCTCAAGATCGAGCTGAAGATGGCAGGCTTGGCTCAGAGTGAGATCGTGCACTCACTAGAGAAGCAGTCGGTCGCTGCTCTACTCGACAACCAGATCAACAACAGCATACGACATCTATTCTCTCTACGAGAACGCATCGAGGACACGTCAAGCAAGGTGCTGATCACGGGAGATCTCAACGCTGGAAAGTCCACCTTCTGCAACGCCCTACTTCGCCGAAAGATTCTACCGGAAGACCAGCAACCATGCACGAGCATCTTCTGTGAAGTATTGAGTTTCACCGAGAACGCCGAGGTCGAGGAAGTACACGCAATACCACACGGCTTTGTCTACAACCGCAACGATGAGAGTACCTACAGTGTCTTCGCTCTGAAGCAGCTCGAAGACATCGTCGTGGACGGAGATCGCTGGTCGCAGTGCAAGATCTACGTCAAAGATATCCGACCCGTCGACCAATCACTCCTCACCAATGGCGTGGTAGACATTGCGCTCATCGATGCACCCGGTCTGAACAACGACTCGCTCAAGACTACAGCACTCTTTGCGCGCCAAGAAGAGATTGACGTGGTGGTTTTCGTCGTTTCGGCCGCGAACCACTTCACTTTATCTGCCAAGGAGTTCATCTTCAACGCTGCACGGGAAAAGGCATATATGTTCATGGTGGTCAATGGCTTCGACAACATTCGTGACAAACGACGATGCCAGGAGATGATCCTCAAGCAGATCAACCAACTCAGCCCCGCGACCTTCAAGGAGTCATCCGAGCTCGTGCATTTCGTTTCGAGCAATGCGATACCCGTGGCACCTGCGCCGGGTGAGGGACCAGGAGGTGACTTTGGTGGCAGTGGGTCCGGTGGTGCATCGTTCGGCGGCGGCGGTGGCAAGCCTGACCCCGAAGATGACGAGGGTCCGAGTGGCAAGCACGGCGAGCCGGGATCGCCGCCGAAGAAGAAGGGCAAGGGCAAGGAGAAGGAGGCGCAGGACGATTTCAACGAGCTTGAAACGTCATTACGGCGGTTCGTGCTGGAGAAGCGCGCCCGGTCCAAGCTTGCACCAGCCAAGACGTACCTCCACAATGTCTTGGGCGACCTCCACACGCTGGCCAGCGTCAATCGTGACGTGGCGCAGAACGAGCTCGACCGCGTGACCGACGAGCTGAAGCAGCTGGAGCCCGTGTTCGAGAAGTCGAAGCAGGCTCGGAGCGAGGCCGATGATCAAGTCGCCAGCAACATCGAGGGGACTGCCAACGAGGTCTACACACTCACCCGCAATACACTGACAACCTCAATCGCGCATGTGGCTGAGAGCGACCTGGGCGTGCAGTACTCTGGCGTCTTCGGCGCCTACAACTACGCGGACGACGTGAAGGCGGCCATGCTGAGCCAAGTCGCGGAGACGGTCCGATGGTGTGAGGAGCGCGCTCGCGAGAAGACTGTTCAGGGCGTCTCGAGCATCAAGTCCTTGGGCCTGCTGCACCTCGGCGACGACTACGTGGACCTCACCTTCCGCTCCGAGAAGATGTTCCGGAGTCGGCGAGACGCGCTGGCCCGACAGGTAGACTTTGAGACCGAGGTCTGGGACTTCTTCGACCTGGCCAGTCTCTGGGAAAGGCAGGAGAAGGTGGCGGGCACGAGCATGGCTGTCACCGTCGCGGGTGTGGTCGGAGGCAGAATGCTCGGCGGAGTCGGCTGGCTTGACGGCGCCCTGACTGCGGGCAAGATCGTCGGCACGAGCAACCTTCGCCGCGTCATCCTGCCCGGCATCGTTCTCGGCATGGCCCTCGGCGTCTCCTACGCGATCTCGCAGATCCCCACCTCGCTCCCTCGACGCCTGAGCGCGAAGCTCTCGGCGCAGCTCGCGCAGCTGGACTACACGCACGCCAACTCCACGCGCATCAGCGGCGAGGTGCGGCGCGCGCTCCGCTACCCGGCGGACAAGCTGCGCGAGGGGCTGCAGCGCAGCGTGGAGCACCTGCAGGAGCAGCGGAGGGAGACGGTCAAGGTGCAGGTCGAGAGCGAGGTCGCGCGGAAGTACTTTGGGAATCTGGTAAGGGAGAGCAATGAGATACGCACGCGGGTGCAGCGGGTGGATCTTGAGGGGCCTGCGCCGGGGACCGCCGGGGGGTTGTGATGTGGACATGAGGGCTGGGAGGGATGCACTGGAGGCGTTATGGTGGGTGTTTGGAGCGTTTGGGTCGCGCTAGGATACCACTTCGTGCATACTCGACTCCTTTGTCGCATCATCAGCAGATCTGAAGGTGTGCGTGCTGTCCTGACCTCGCTGTCGTCAACCTCTTGGCGTGGCCGCTGCTGCCGCCGACGTCATGGGGCTTGAGTCGCGTCTCCCTGCTTCGAGTCCAGAACGTGAAAGTCAGCGAGCTCAGACTCGACCGCACCATAATGTTGGAAGTGGAAGACATCGCTGGGGCCTACATGCTCGCGGCTGTCATAGACCGTCTATGGAATTGCGATAACACATCATGAAGAAGACACTGCTCCTGGTGTTCATACACGGCTTCAAGGTACAGTAGTAGCATGGATCCAGCAGCCGTAGGACAGGGCTTGCCGGCTGACACCTTCACCAAGGGCAGCGACAACACCTTCGGCCGCTTCCCCCAGGACTTCGCCTCCCTGCTCCACCACGCCCTGCCCAAGATCGCCGTGCAGAGCCTGCAGTACCCGCGCTTCGAGACGCGCGGCGACCTGCGCGAGTGCGTCGCCAAGTTCAAGGAGTGGCTGCAGGACCGCGTGATCGAGCTCGAGGTCGCGAATGGCACGCCCGCGCCCACCGTCGACCCCAGCGTGCATGTGATCCTGTGCGGGCACTCGATGGGCGGGATCGTGGCGGCGGAGACGCTGCTGAGTATTGCCAATGATCGGCCGGTGCAGCCTGCGTATGCGAACGATACGACGAATAAGACGACGGGGCATGAGGAGGATACGAGGGGCAGGAGTCGGCCGACGAATCTCGGTGCGGGTGCGCGGGACGAGCGGCCGTCGTCTGCGCCGCCGCCGGAGTCTAGCAGGCTGTTCTTCCCTTATGTCCAGGCGCTGCTGGCCTTTGATACGCCATACCTGGGTATCAGCCCCGGTGTGCTGGCTCACGGCGCCGAGGATCACATCTATCAGGCCTCCACCGCCTACAAGGCCTTCGACACCGCGACGTCGCTCTTCGGCTGGAACTCGCCGAGGACGCAGTCGCCGCAGCGCGTCGCGAACGCCTCCGCCAAGGGTCTTCCAGCACCGGGAGCCGACAACGCGACCGCGTGGGGCTGGGGCAAATACGCCATGGTCGGTGGTGCGGCGGCTGCGATTGCGGGTGCAGCCGGCGCGGCATATCTCAGTCGCAACCAGATCCAGCAAGGCTTTGCGTGGGCTGGCAGCCACCTGGAGTTCATTGGCTGTCTGGCACGCGGCGCGGAGCTGCAGAACCGGGTGGAGAAGCTGGTGGAGCTCAAGAAGACGCACGGGGTGGGCTTCGCGAACTTCTACGGCTCTTTGGATCAGAAGATCTCGAGCAAGACGCAGTATGCGGGCGCCGTCGTGGGCGCGGACCGCACCTTCTGCGTCGTGCCCAAGGACGCGGCGCGCGCGGACACGAGCCCGACGGGCACCAAGCGCCGCGGCGGCAAGGCGTCTGCGGAGCGTCCGGCGTCGAAGCGGCGGAAGACGGCGGAGGAGGCGAACATGGCGCAGGAGATGGAGGAGGGGGAGCAGGTGCAGCAGTTCGCCGAGGACACGAGCAAGAGCAAAGGCGACTGGGTCAAGTGCATCAACTCGATCGCGACCGACGAGCTGAAGGCGCATACGAGTCTCTTTGCGCCGCATAAGAACCCGGATTACCATGCCATGCTGCCGCGAGCGAGGAAGTGGGTCGTGGCGGCGGTGGACAAGGGGTGGTATGAAAGCGCTTCCGGCCGAGACGAGGAGGATGCATCTGGCGGCGCTGAAGAGGAGATCGAGGCTGAGATAGAGGCCAAGATCGAAGCAGAAGAGTCACCGGCATTATAATGCCGCTCATCTACGCCAGACATGTCGTCTCACATCTACTTCGAGCAGCCGCCCCTACTTCCCCGTCGGTCACGTGCGCGCCGTCCAGAAGCTCGCCCGAAGAGGCAGCCAAGACCGGGGCGAGAGCTTTATCGTGCCGGGCGGCCTCCACCACACAGCGCAGGCCCAACGAGAACAGTCATCATCGCCCAACCCACCGCCGGCCTATCTGCCCTCCACTACTGATCTGCCCGCCTCATCACACGCACGATTACGCGATTACGCGATGACGGGCTGCGAGCCGCTCCCTCGCGGCGCATGGCGCGCATGAGGTGTGCTGGCCCGCCCCCATCCCATCATCGTCAGCGTTACCTCCGATGTATGCGCCGAGGCGTGACTACCTACCGACGCCCGGCTGTCTGGCTATCGAGACGTCTACCTCACTACTACTGCGCGTGTATACGGACTACATGGTTTGGAGTCTTCCACCTTCATCTCCTTGCCTCCGTCATCCTACTCCTCTTGATCGTCTCGTCATCGCAAGACCCCGCTGTGTACAGCCTGAGCACACCGGCGACGTCGAGGGTGACACGCTCCCAACACCGGTCCCTGGCACCACCGCACGGCGCTTCTGGGATCTCCGTCTTGTCCTCGATGCCGCTTGTTCATACATGAGCCCGTATAGCGGATCAAGCCGAGTACACCCCTACAGCCAGCAGGCACACGCTCTGGTGTCTCAGGCTGTCCTGGTGATCCGGCCAGCCGACTGGTGATCAGCCACAGTCACATATCAGCCCGCCTCCCGGACACAGCTTCCAGGCCATACCAACGATGCCATGGCTCGCCCCTCTCGTCTTCGCCCCGGCACTCCCCGTCCACTGCGAGCCGACGAATGACTTCCTCCTCCGCTTCAGCAGCGCCTTCCACGTCTGCGTCCCCACCCCCCTGGCCTTCACCTCCAGCACCCTCGGCACCCTCAGCATCGTCGCCTGGCTGTGCGCCCAGCTGCCGCAGATCTACAAGAACTGGCGGATCGCCAGCACCTCCGGCCTGTCCATCTTCTTCCTCGTCGAGTGGTGCCTGGGCGACGTGGGGAACCTCTTCGGCGCCCTGTTCACGCACCAGGCCTCGTGGCAGGTCACCATCGGGGGCTACTACGTGTTCGTCGATCTCTGCTTGCTGGCGCAGTGGGTCTGGTATGAGAAGCTGCGGCATGGCGCGATCGTCCGAAGAGCGTGGGCGAGGCCCGGATACCGGGACGATGATGCTCCGGGGGGCAGTATGGAGGAGGTGATCATCGAGGGCATGCCGGTGAGCCCCGCGGTCGTTGGCCACGGGGGTCCGGACGGCGTACCGCGAGGCCAGGATAAGCTGCCACAGCCCACGAGGCCCAAGGTCATCTTCCGCAACCCGACGTTCCAGGGCGAGCGGCGAGCGAGCGGGGAGAAGCAGTCCTCGAGCCTCGCCGCAACAACGCCGGGCGGCACGACGATCTACCGCGTCGGGCCCTCGTCACCCCTGCCCTCGCCCTCACCCCGCACCGTCCTCCTCCTCGCCTGCTTCATCGCCATCGCCCAAGCATCACCTCTGGTCCGGCCGCCGCCGCTCCACAGCGCCACCGTCCCAGACGATCCGCAGCCCACACCCCTGGAGCATATCGGCTCAATCATGGCCTGGCTGTCCACCTTCCTGTACCTCGGCTCGCGCCTCCCGCAGCTCTGGAAGAACTGGTCCCGCAAATCCACCGCGGGCCTCAGCCCGCACTTGTTCGCCGCCGCCTTCTGCGGCAACACCTTCTACTCCGCCGCCCTCCTCACCAACCCCTGCGGCTGGTCCGACTTCGCGCCCCACGGCGGCGGGGGCTGGGTCGGCCCCGCGGGGAGCGAGCGCGGGGCGTGGACGCTCGCTGCGCTGCCGTTCTTCCTGGGCGCGGCGGGCGTGCTGGGGCTGGATGCGAGTGTGGGCGTGCAGTTCCTGCTGTATGGGGACGGGGCGAAGGTGCTGGTGGTGGAGGGGGATCGGTGGCATCGGAAGCACTGGCGGAGATTCAACGGGTGGATGCGAGGGTGGATCCCGAGTATCAGTGAGAGCAAGGGGGTAGAGCGGGAAGCTTTGGTTGCGCGGGACGGGCAGCTTGGCGAGGGGTATGGGACGGTGGGCGCATGATACACGGTGAGGATGATGATGAAGCATGATGCATGATGCATGATGTGGCGTTGTGTAGCGCACGGGGTTGGATAGCATACGGCTGGGGATAGGGACACCGCGGCGCATCGCGGCTTGGGCCGGCGCCCTTTGGCAGTTCCTAAGGCTAGGTATACATACATCGCGGCCTTGACATGTTGCGCTCTCCTCAATGAAGCGTGGCTTGATCTGTGGGTAGTCGGGTAGCATCAGCCTGGTCCCTCCTTGAAGTACCAGGGATCCCGGCCGTCGTACGTCCGCGCGGGATACTCGAATGGCATGCTCACGAAGCCCTTGAACACATCCATGCTGATCAGCTGAGGTGACGGCCTCCCGTCGATTGCGGTAGCCACTGCACCCTCGTCCTCGGAAGCTTCGCTCTCGGTCTCGGAGTCGCTCCTCTCCTTCTTCACCGTGGCCTCCGCCTGCGCCTTGGACACGCTTGACATAGCCGCTTGCGTGCTCGCGACGTTCTCAGCAGGCACAGGCAGCAAGACGCCGCACTCCCAGTTCCGGCAATTGACCTTCCACTTCCTCGCCTTCTTGTCGAAGAGCACTTTGCCCCACGCCGACTCGGACATGTTTGACGATCCCACGTACACCCACGCCACGTCGTGCGCCGCACCACCTGGCTCTGTTTCTTGCTTGCCGCGGGCATACAGGATCTTGTTGTGGCTGAGCAAGCCCTGCCGGGTCGAGACGTAGTCGCGGAAGACGCTGCGCGGGAACGGCATGTTCTCGTACCACTGCCGCGAGAGACAGATCGTGCCGGCGGCGCCCGCTGTGCTGCTCCGGACGGTCTCCTGCGTGGGGAAGTAGATGCGCATCTTGTCGCGGATGGCCTCCGGCGGGTTCTTCGCCTTTGCGGGCTGGAAGAAGCCGCTCTTTGCTTCACTGACGGTTGCTTTGGCGTCTGCAAGCACGTCGACGCCCTTTACGGCTGCGTGAGTGGCGCGGAGATACTCGTCATTGAGCGAGCCGATGGAAGAGGCGGCGAAATCGATCTCGAGGTCCTGAGTCTGTAGTCCCAGACTGCGGACTGCGCGGCCCAGGCCAGGCAGTCCCGTGCGCTCGGCTTGCTCGTCGTAGAACGTGCCGCCGGTCGTGTGTACGAACGCCATGTCCTTCGTTGCACCGAAGTCGAAGCCCAGTATCCCGTCCCGGACGTCCTGATCCACCGTCTGCTGTTCCAGAAAGTACAGGACCTCCTTGCTAAACGACGTGAGGTTCTTTGCGTCGATTCTCAGGCCGCCATTGAGTCGTGGCAGATCGATCAGGAAGACACTGTTCTCCATCAAACCCGTCTCGCCCCAGTCAAAGTTCAGCAGATTGGCTGTCGGCACCGCGATACGCAACTTCTCGGCGTGGAACAGGAGCATGAGTTTCGAGTGCATGCAATGCACCGCTCCGGGCATTGGTGGGAAACACAGGCGTAGGAAGGGCCGCATGCCCTCGGTCTCCTTGAGCATTTGCTGTTTCAATGCATCGTCCTTGGCTTGCATGACGAAAACACACTTCGTCGTACCGCCGTTTGGCGGGGTTTGAAGTTTCGACAGCACCCAGTCCGTGTCCCATTGGAACGCCGATAATACAGCGGTGCGTAGGGTGCGCGGCTCGAGCACCTCCTCTAGCTTGATGTCGTCCCCGGTCCGTGCATGGCCAAATGCCCACGTCTTCTTCACGGCGCCTTTCGGGTATGAGAGGCCGACGTGGGTTGGCCGAGCGTCCGTCTCCAGAGACTGGTTTCCAGCATTAGTCTTTTGAGATTCGAATTTCAGCTTCTTGTTTGCCTCATTGGCAGCACCTGACTTCCGAGAAGCCTGGTCTTCTTGGACGAGCGTGGCAAACATGTTGAGCCGGGCTCCACTCGGCATGTCGACGGTCGTGGCCTCCAGCTTCGGCGCCTTCCTGGGGTTCCGTGCTGAGGGCGGCGAGATGGATCTCTCTCGCACCCGCTTCTTGGAAGCTAGTCGAGCAAGGCGCTCGTCCTCCATTGCCTGCCGATCAAAGGCCGCAAGTCCGGTGCCAGGTCTGGACAACATGCTCATGGGAACGTGGCTGGCTTCGATGTCGGTCTCCCGCCGCGCATCGCCGTGAACAGCCTCGGGTTTGAGCTTACCCAGAGATAAGGCGATTGCGGTCTTGAGGTCCTCGTCTTCTTGTGTTGAGTCCGCCATGTCTGCAGAAGACGCGAAGTCCGCACGCCACCATGTTCTAACGGAGAGACGAGCTGGGTCAGCTTGATGTCGCGGTATGTGCAGGCAGTGTTAGCATCACGATGATGTGACACGCTTCCATCAACAGGCGACCATCGCCAGAAAGTAGTAGTGTCTACCGAAGGTGAAGTCGACGGGAGGTGTCAGTCTTAACATTGGAAGGTTGTTTACCTTCTAGGCAACAGGTCCGCGGAAAGCTTCCGCTCACTCCTTCCCCTTTCGGACGCCACACACCATGGTCCGGCTCCGCCATGGTTTCCTGATGAACGTTACATGTAACGTCCATTGAACGAGTTCTGGTAGGCTTGTCTACATACTTCCCCACTTGCATTGACGATGGGTTCCGAAATCGCACACGACACTGGCAAGCTGGACCGGCGAAAAGTCCCTCCCTTGGGCATGACAGGCAAACATTTCAAAGAAGCCGCTGGCTCCGTGATCAACGACATCGAGCAGTACTACACTACCCTGGCATCTCGGCCTGTACTACCGTCGATCCAACCAGGTTATCTTCGCGAGCTCCTGCCAAGTAGATGACGGGGATGTAGACGGCCGTCGGGCAGGCCATGACGAGGAAGAACTTCCAGCCGATGTTGTTGAGGGCGATGGGGCCCGCGACGAGGATGATGATCTGGCTCCGGCGGGTGCGAGGGTCAGCGGCTATCTCGGAATGCGTCCGAGGCATGCGATGAAGAGGGTACTGACCTGCGCCGCGAATTGGTTCGCCATGCCGACGGCCGTGCCTTGG
>JAWDJV010000325.1:0-21030 GCA_033119285.1 Teratosphaeriaceae sp. CCFEE 6253
GGCCTAGACACGAGCGAATTATGGCCACTACATAAACGGTGTCTCCCTACGCCAACTCCTGAAGCAAGTCTTGCCCAATCTTGACGGTCTCCATGATCCATCCACCTCTTCTCCTCTTCGTACGCAGCAAGGCGAGGAATCTGTATCAATGTAGTAATAAATGGTGCGCCGGGCAGATCGCTCCATTGGCGGACATTTCGCCCGATCTGCAATAGCTGTCTGATAATCGGCAGAAGATCTTGCCGCTAGTCTTTCTGCGGGATACTTTTGCCGCGATATCCGGGGACTTCTACACTAATGCGCTTTCCGTCTTGCTGCTTGATCACTCACCCCACGCCCTTATATCTGTCTTCGCCGAGTGTCCACTATGATCGTTCCCCTGATTGCTGCCTCCCGATTCCGCGTTACACGCTCGTATTGAATCGCAGGTAATGAGGGCTTCGGCACCTACTCGCACGTTCTGACGCGTGTGGGTCGTTGGGCGATTCTCGAGCTTCGACGAAGTGGTCTTCATGCTTGTGGAGACCCAACAAAGGCTACCTTGCCTCCGCTCCGCTCTGTGTTATCTATGGCGCTTGTAGACTCAGGTGGATGCGGGTGTGCTTCTGAAGCGTCCGAGGTATCGCTTGTCGAAGAGCCGGCGGGCTTGCTATGACTGCTGACCTTCCTTACGTTTTCCGCAGCCTTGCGAAACGGGTTCTGCGCGTACTTGGCAACTGAACGACATGGGGTTGGTCCCACTGTCAGATGTTTGTCTCGCGAAATTCTGCTTTCGAGAATGACTTTACTTTTCGTCACTTCGAAACGCTCGCAGTTAGCCATACACCAGTGCCGGCATCGTCGCTCTCAGATCACCTGGACTCGAGCTCATTTAAGGTGATATGCTTCTGTCTCCATTGCAACAATGAATTCTGACGTTTCATGTCCTTCTGCACGTTGCGATACCCGTCTCTTTACTAGATGAAGTCGATGATGGCGCCGCTTCTTTTTGAACTAACTTGACCAGCACTTTGGCTGTATCCAGTGCACTTTGCGCTGCACGCAATCTTCCACGGTGAGCTGTCTGGGAGATTTGCGAGCCCCTACCGGTCTCACCTGCCTCGGCGGCCGTAACAGCTGCCATTGCGGATGGCAGTTCCTCCTCAGCCCTTTCTTTGTCACTCGCGTCTCGGAACACCCTCTCAATATCGCAGACGACCTCCTATGTCTCTCCAATCCTCAAAATACTAGAGTCGATAAGCTTCTTCCATACCTCGTCATGTCGACACTGAAGCATCTGATGTAGCTTGCGTCTTGGTCTTAAAGGTGATCCTCGTACGCAAGATACTCATCCCAAGTTGTCAATGTGTCTTGCCGTGTATGGTCACGATCCAGTTCGAATGGCCGAATGAACACGTATCTTGCCAGCCGCTTCTCTATTCGTATGCATTCCGGCAGTCTGAGAAGCCCCAATCCCCTCCTCTCGGCCCGAAGTGCTCGACGAATTTTTCCCAGATGTTCGGTTTCAGACGGGAGGTACGCACTGCACTTGCCGCTAGCGCATCAATTGAGACGACGTGTTCAATGGCCCCTCAGTCGTGGCTGCAGGACACGTTAGATAGCTACAGATCAGCAGCTGGAAAGCCCGCCTCATAACGCGCTATATTGCGGAGCTTGGCATGCCACTGGTCTTGCTACCTACACTGCACACTCAGCAGCTGCATTAGATGACGCACCGGCTGCCTAACGTATGCTCGGTACTGAAGCAGAAAGGAGAAGAGGTAACGGCCCGTTACGGAAGTAGCCGCGTCCCCCGCACTTTGTAGCTGCGTACTAAGATGCACACCGCCTGGCTTCTTTTTCGGCATACGTTCTTTGCATCTTTAGTGGTAACACCGTACTATCGCTAGCTTGTTGTCGTACTGACACGCTGCGCTTTCGCTTAAAGTAGGCATTATTACTCCTCGGTGTGAGATTGGCAGTTGGACACTAACCGCTTATAGATCTCTATACGTACCTCGGCAATCTTCTATACAGTGTGCGGACAGGCTTCAAGCACGCCTCTACTGTACAGAGAAACACAGACCTAGGGACAGCTATATATATCTCTGCTCCTATAGTAGACGACGGTAGCGGCTACTAGTGCTATATAGAGTCCAAATATACCTAGTATCGAGTCTTATAGTATAGGTCCATAAGCGTTCCCGATCTCCGGAGATTCCCGCAAGTAGCTAGATGTATCGTTAGCCGTGTAAGACTAAGTCTAGAGATAACAAGAAGTTTACGCAATTCTAAGATAATTGACTACGGCGCGGACTCCTATATTAGACTCACGTCGACTGCGGAACTGCCTATCCTAAAGGTGGCACGTCTACACGCCCTAGTAAGAGACCGATTGCGTTACGAGTTCTAGATGTTAAAGCATATATCGAAGTGTTCGCTTCCCGTACCTAACTACGATCCCGAACTACTTAACGACTCTACTAGGATCTAAGTATACCGTATACAAAAGCTATATAGATTGGATTTTGAGAGACTTAAGCAATACCGATTAGAGATAGTAGCCGCGATCTCTCGGGTGTACGTAGCGTAGATGTCTCTAGGAGACCTCTACCCCGGTAACGTTATACTAGACGAGGAGGGCACTATTGTTTTAATTGATTTCAGTTACGCTAGACGACTAAACGACCTAGTCCTATCTTACATTCCTTAGTATATATACGGCGGCTCCCCTATTATCTACGCTCTCGCTAACGAACAGAGGCTAGTATCTTAATTCTAAGAGCATGTCGGTCTACACTTCGTAGAGTAGAATCCAATAAGCTTTTCGGTAATAGTGCCGCAATCGACACGGTTCGCCGGCTTGTTACGGCATGGTATTAGGTTCCTAGCAATTCGATGCCTATATAGATTCCTCCGGACCTCTTGTTAGTATATCTTGTCCGAAATAGGGGAAGCTATAATAGGATCGATAGAGGATAGGGGGTAAAAGCGCTTAATTTAAGTAACACATAACGCGGAAGACTCCGCACAAGTAACTTACTCTATTAGGCGCTAGGAACAGCGTATAGAGCAGGACTGGTTACGCAACCAAAGCTTGCTCTATTGCTCTATTGCTCTATTGCTCTATAGACGTAGAGCATATAGAGTATATAGAGTAGGACAACGAGACACGAATCTCCTATATATATAACGCGATAGATCTCCTTATAGGTAGTTCGTGTTTAACTTATATTTCAATCTAACTAAAAGGTCTTCGTATACTAACGCTTAGTAATTCACTTAGAGAGGTTTATGAGGTTTATTAACATAGAGAGAAATATACCTATCCCCGTGTCTTAATACTAACTAAGGCTAACCGAGCTCTACTACGTCGAGACGCCTTAGTCGGATTGCAATACAACCCTCTAGGCTCTCGATTTACTTATATCCTAGTAAGACTACCCGACTCTAATTCCTTATAGGCTCTATCTTAACTTTATCTAAGTTTCCCTCCTATTCTAGATAAGAAACCTTATTATGTTCTCGCGCTATTAAGCGCACTAATACTATAGCGACAGCGAGTAGTTATAGTGTCCCTTTAGTTAGACAATATTTTCTCTTTATACGGGTAGTTTGTCGGAGATACTCTATATACCTAAAAGATTTTTTAAAGCTGCCTTTCTACTAGAAGTCTAATAGCTCGTATAGAAAAGACTAGCTTAGGAGTTCTTTATCTTTAATTAGCAAAGGCATCTCGAATTCTACTAGGAAAGGCTTAATTAAGAGTACGAAGAATTAGCTAATTGCCCGCTATCTTTACTCTTCCTCGTCGCAAAAACCTATATTAAGGTCGCTCCTTACGTGTACGATAAATTGAGCTCGAATGTATAATAACGGTATAAGAGAAACAAGTCGAGATTGTTATAGAGGGAACGGCGTATAAAGAGCTCGGTAAGGTATTGTACGATATACTACGAGATAAGGGTCTACTATCGATCTATATACACTATAGCATTGTGATATTAGGTTACCCTTACCCGGCTTTAATAGCACGGCTAAGTAAATATAGTTAGTCGCTAATGTAAGAAGGAAATTACGATATAGAAGCGACTTCTTTAGTTAACCCCGCGAGTAACGGCACTCGGTAATTCGGCCGCAAACGGCGAGATCGCTATAGTAACACTATTGAAGTCAACTAGAACAAACAATTAATCTACGCTATTTAACTTACAATACTTATATTCTATTTAGCTAAATTACTAGACTATATAAACGCCTATTCCTTTTATAGTACTGCGAGACATTCAAGAAATAGATAGCTAGAAGATCGGACGCGCGCCGCTCTACTGGATTAGCTCGAACCGACGTAGTCTATTACTAGGTAACGGGACCAATAGATATCTACTAGTAGCAAAGGCAAAATTAGAAGGTAAGGATCTAAAGTAAGGTTCGTTATCTCTTATAGTATAGACGTCCCGCTACTAACGTGCTAGCCTAAACCAACAGTACTATACTCTTCCTAAAACGGAGCCAATCGCGACTAGTAAACTCTAGACGATAGGATTAATAAGGACAAGATAACGAGGGAAGGTAATACTATAAGGGAAGGCGATATATAGCTCCTCTAATAGCCGGTTGCTACTATATAGCGCGTAGACAGCCTCCAATATAGACTCGGTGTCCGAGACTAATAGCTTACTACGACTACGCGCTTTACGCTTATAGTAGTATTTGATTTTTAGATAGTATATCCTTATACCGCGGTATATTACTATCGACGCTAAAATAAATAGTACCCGAGGCCCTTTTGCGTTCTTTACTACGCTAAAATCTACTTCTCCCCGAGCTCTATATAAGCTAGGTACTACTAGCGTACTCCTAGATCTCGGAAAAGACTAAGGAAAGGAAATTACCGCGCATTACGACTTTATAAGAGCTAAGTAGCTCTATAAAGCGGAGTTTGCTACGTACGCAATAGAGACGTTCTTCCGTAGCGAGTCGTATAGTACCGTACCGTCTGAGGATCGCTTATAGCGGGCCGAGCGCATGTTGTAGCTTATCTACCCTCCTATAGATAATACCTATTAGCTAAAACCACCGCTACTAATACATAATGTAGCCTATTCCGATAACTATACGTAGGATGTACGCCTAGAATACGTATACTAGATCTCGACCCGAGGCTTCTATAAAGAGTATATATATAGTATTAAGGGAGCCTATTTTATATACTAAGATTAGATCCTTACCCCTTACCTTACTATTGAGTTCAAATGGGATAGTAAAGACATCTTAACCGTACAAACCTAAGCGGTTACCGCGGGCATAATAGCGCTATACAACTAGTACAAGTTATATAGCCGAGCCAATCTAGAAGCTAGAAATAGAGACGGTGTCTTAACTAACCTAGTTAGGTACGGTTTAGAAACTATAGCTAGCCGATGTCGATAGGCTAAACGTATAGAAAGGTTATTGTATAGGCTTTCTCGATTAAGGCGACTATACTTACGCGTTTAATGTTAATAGGCTAGTAGAGTGAATTAATAAGATTTATCGATAGAGCTTATTAGTTCACGCGCGATCTTATAAGATAGATGTTAAGCGAGTATTAAACTACGAGGGAGTAGACACCTCTATAATCGTAGTTTATTAAGTAGAGATCTATTCTACGTATGTCTTAAGCGTAGAGTCGCTAGTAGAGAAAGAATTTAAGGACGGCTAGACCTCCTATGTTTATAGTCCCGTTTAGTCGCTCGTAGGAGGACTGTCGTCTCATAAATCGACTATTGACTCTATAAACGCTACTACAAATCGACTTATTAGTGTAAGCCTACTACTAATCTTAGCTCCTCTTCCTAGAGAAGTTATCGAATCTATCTTCTTCCTAGAACCTACTAGTACTACCGTAAGACTCTTTAGCTACCTACGTTAGATACTAAACTACGGCCTTAACTTTAACTAAACCCTATATAGGCCTATAGCTAACTAATCGATTACTAGTAGTATAGAAACAAAGTAAAAAAGCGAAGGGTAGATAATAGGCTAGGTATAGCTCGAGATCTAAGTAGCGGTACATTGTAACGAACTATACAATATAGTAGGGCTATTGCTATAGTATCCTAGGTAACGTTTATAAGGCGCGGAAGGTAGCCGACAGCGATAATAATATCTTAGATAACGAGGAAGAGTACGTAGCTAGTACAATCGAGTAGTAGCTAGCGTAGTTCTATACCGAGCGCCCGTATTAAGAGCTTATCGAGGAAGGATTCACCGATACCGTACTAGCTATAACAACGTAGGCGGTAGCCTTAATCTACGGCGCTCGCACTAGATACTTTCTTAACGCTAGTAATGTCGGACGAGCCGGAGCGTGTGTTTAGTAAGGCTAGGGCGATAATCGGTACACGGCAATAGCTACTTAGTAAAGAGACTATAAAGTATCTTACTTATATAGAGAGTTTAATCCGGACAAGGATAATTACACGGGGAAGTACTAAGAACCCCCTACCCCCTTCCCCTCCGCTCCGCTAACTGTAGCGGTAGAGATCTCTTTATACTAGCGAGACGCACGGCGACGCTAGGGGGTACAGCGGACGATACGGTAGGAGTGCTATAGGCGAGGGTTCTAGCGACGATTCTAGCGACAATTACACCGACGATTACACTAGCGATTTACGACGATTTAGCACGGCTCGATTTACGACTCTTAAGAGGGGTAAGTGATTATAACAATTTGCTACCCCTCGAGCCTTACTGCACGACGACGACGAGGTCAAATCGCATGCGGTTTACAGCGTTGGATTGCGACGGATCACCGCTACAACCTCCACTATGTCTGACGGAGGTGGGGGGGGGAGAGGGGGGGGGGCGCTGCTGTCGTTGGTAGTGATGCTGCTAGCGGAGCGGCGGTGGATCACGACATTACCCCCGCATAGCAGCTGCTTCACAGCATTGCTAGCCCTCGACCCTTACTGTGCGACGACGACATGTTGGAATCGCATGCGGATTACGTCGTTGGATAGCGACGGGTCACCGCTACAAGCTCCAATACATTTCAATAAGATAGCATGATGTCGTCGTCGTTGGCGGTGATGCCAGCGGCGGAAGCGGAACTAGCGGAGACAACGCAACGCAACGCAACGCAACGCATCACGCAACGCAACGCAATGCAACGCATCACGCAACGCAACGCAGCTGACGCAACGCAACGCAACGCAACGCAGCAAGCTGCGTTGCGTTGCGTTGTATACTGATAAGTCTGCATGCAGTATCACCGGAGAACGCGTACGAAGCGGATGCGGAGTCTGTCCAAGGTCGCTCAGTCTTACCTACGGTGACGACTACACCAAAATGTTCATCATCAAATATTCCTGAGTCGGTCCAGGCAGAGCGCGAAGCAAAGCCTGAAAGTAATGCTGACATTGCGATCAGACTTTCGCGAGCTCCGACGTCGACCGAACTTGTCTATAAGTCTCTCCAAGAGACTGCGACACAAGCTCTCCGCGACAATCACTTCTCGCGCGCATTTCAGTCCTCAGCTACTCATACTGGAGGTATCATTCGAAACACCACATTCATGTACAAAGGTCGTTGTTCGCTACAGACTCTACTACTAGAACGTACAAAGAAAAAGCGACGCCGACCCGGCAACCAGAAAAGAGCTGTAGGCTCCGTTAGCACAAGCATGACACCGCGATCCTATTTCGCGGAATGACCCTTACCTTAGCCCAGGATTCTCAGAACCAGATGCTTTCACTGCAATGGCCATTCCTGCATCCTTCGCACAGATCGCTTTGGTGCGGACCTTTGCTTTCGCCGGAGTAGAAAGGTTTCTCCACCAGGATTCCACTCCATTTCTTCAGTCGATATGCGACTCTATCCGCGTATGACTCATCCAAGGTCGGTTGACTGAGCTGCTTACATCTTCGGCAGCGTTGGTGGTACACTCTGGCGTTGTACCCTTTTCTGTGATACATGCGGATTGTGATTGCAATTTTCTTACTTGACCAGCCCCCAGAGCGACATTCTGGGTTATTGCATGCAAATTGACCCATGATATTGGTATCATATTCTTCGATGCACATGCCGTCCTCATCGACACCGTGAAAGCTGAAGAAGAGGTTATGCGGACGGCAGTAGAAGGCGCGCTACATCATCGTGTAGCATAGGATGCATCGACCACCCTTCATCCTGCGGGGCCATCCTTCCTGGCATGATGAATAGCTCGGCAGCGTGGAGTCGGCTGTACGACGCCAGTATGTATGGTCGAGGCCTGCTCAGGACCGCGAGTGATAGACTGCTCGTCGATATTTGAATGGCACAGTCGCGCCCTTAGGTGATGCAATCTCATCGTTCAATTCGGGCTCCAGCCTTCACGCCTCTTTTCGTGTAATATTGGGCGTCAAAGGCTGAAACCTTATCATATCTCGGATGTAGCGACGATTGGCTTTCAACAAGGTAGGCTGCAAGCATCATGGAGTGGAGGTGACTGGAAGTGTCCATCGATGTGAGCGCATGCTTCGACTGCGAGAGCTTAATCCTGCGGGACTCGCGGCTCATAGCCCTTCCGCAATCGCTTCGGGGCGGCCGACCAGTTCAGATGATCTACTCCCCATCCACCCTAGGGCTGTCATGATGTCCGGTCTTCTAATAGGATAACTCTCAGCCTTCACATTATCATTACCGCAAAATGCACCAATTCTATACTGATGAGTACAGGACTAGTTCCCTAACTCGTTCTGATGCTGTGACAGCTTGGCTGCATTCAGGGCTTTCGCAACTGTGGTCCAATCTGAGCAGCTTTCAGTAAGCTTTCGGAGCTCTACGAGGGCATCATGGCAGAGGTCACGCCATCGGTATCGCTGCCCTTTTTCCAGACCCAAGGGTTTTGTGACGACAAGTAACGCTCAGTGGTGTCTGGGATCCTGCGCTCGACGGTCCTCGGCCGCTGTCTTTGCCAGCCCGCCGACGTGTGTCCAGATCGGCGACTGGCCTAGCCATCTCGTCTACTCAAGGAAAATGATCTCAGTGGGGAGGGCAATGTAGTCGTCCCGGGCAAGGACGCTACTTGCTACAGCATCAAGGGCCTGTTGACCCTCTGCAATTCGAGTCTGAAGTATTTGCAGGCGTAGATTGTCCGCCCACGTCAGTTTCGCAAGCAAATTCGGCCTTTTCGAGGATGTTAGGCATGGTCCACGATCGTGGCAGTGGCAGACAAGCAGGAGAGATACGGAATGAGGACGCGCACGGATGCCCGTCCTAGGGCGCGCGTCCGTGCCTCGCAGCTCGACCCGGCTCCGGCTCCGATTGTGACCTAAGTTACCTACTGTAAAGCGCCGCATACTCGCCTTGCTTCCATCCTACCTCGTACGCTGAGATCTACATGAGCAGCAACAAACGTTGAGCGTACGGCCGGGCTCCGCAGATCCGCAAATGTCGAGCTCAAGGCAGTCATATACGCGAAGGTCCTCTAGCAAGTAAATTACTAAGTACATCTCGTCGGGAATCACGGGAGACATACACTGTACAGCAGCTGTTTAGGCGTATCCCCTATACCATGGCATACCATGGAATTTAAGGCCCTATGAAGCTGTTTTCCAGGCCGCTGAACTCTTGGAGCACGTTCTAACGTCGAGATCCATAAGTTGAAGCCCGGCCTATCAAAACCTGCTGTTGCGGAAGAAGTGCTGCAGGGAAATCCACACACGTGAGCCGACCATACGCGGACAGAGCGTCCCCGATCAGAAAGCAAGCACTTATCAGCTTCACAGTGAAGGAGCAGACGAAACACCAACATGTGTGGTACGGCGGGCAGCATGCCCGAAGTAGGACAAACGAGCAACGGAAACACGTAAGAGCTTTTCACAGTTAGCTGCATGAATCTGCCCCTCTCCATGCAGGGAAGGAGCTGGAAATGCCCTTCCTCGCATGAAATCAAATGCGGCTGCTTCTTTCGGTTCTCCAATTGATTGACTACGTGCAAATCCAATGGCGCCATCTTGGGTACTGATTCATCTCCAGGACAAGATGTCTTACTGGTTCACGAATCTTCTGTTGCTCGGAAAGATCTTGGTTCCAGGAGACACGAATAGCGATGATTGGGAAGGTCAACGAGGAATGGCCCAGCTCGGTGGCAGTCTGATGGGAACAGTGGTCTTGAGTGATGGATTGGAGCGAGGTCTATCAAAAAGTTAGTCTCGGTGCCGACCAATTTATGGAGCTAATGGAACGACTAAAGAGGAATTGCAAAATGTTTGTCGGATATATGCAGCAAGAAATTCTGTGGTAGGATAGCGAGAGTTTTACGTCTTCATGAATGGATCAAGTCCAGTGAACGCCAAACGCATATAGGCCTCCAGTCGACAACACTCAAGAATGCGGTGGCAGCACTGGTTGGTGCAGTTTGGCTTGACTCACATGACTACAAGGCAGTCCTTAGAGTCATGATTTCGATCGGGTAAGCTGTACAGCCTCGCTATAACGCTATTCGCTCACGGGTACAGACTCCTAAATCATGTGCAGTACTGTGATGAAATGCAAGACACACTACTGATGGATGTGGATTCTGCCCGGAGCTTTGATGACGTCGAGGTCTCCTGCAATAAGATTGGATCAGGCGAGAAAGGTCAAATCGACGACGTTTATTGGTCATTACTGCCCGGGATCGATAGGAATCTGGAGGACCCTTTTCGAATGCAGTCGGCGCTTTCGCCAATAGTAGATTTGGCATCGACTGTCACTCCCGCAAGGCTAGAAGGTACACCAGAGTACACACCACCCTCAAGCCCTGATAATCCGAGAAGAAGTCAAGGACAAGGACAACAAGCGCCGCTGACAGCGAGCACCTCGTGTGATAGAAGCAACGCGCCCGCAATGCCTGGTCCAGATGTACAGGATCTTGCACCACAAGCTCAGCAACACTTGGCCGAAGGCGAGCTCTCCAGGACAGATACACGAAGTAAGGGGAGATTGACCAAGCGTAACGCTGGCAGACGTCAGTGAGAGGATTGGGGAGACCTCCAGCTGACAGTGCTGCCCGCATCATCGAGATCTATGTCAGCCACGAAAGAGAGACGGACATCACATCACAGGATCTCGCTTGCATAGCCAATGTGATGAAGGCGTATCAGATCGCAATCCTTCTAGCCCCAGCACGGTCCTAGCGGTCACTAGCCATCTTACCAACTTCCATTGGGGACGGCTCAGCACTTCTGATCCTGAAGGACGCTATCCAGGCAGGGCCTACGATCACCCCAAACGGGCGATCTCCTCTGCATAGATCGGCGAATGTCCACGTCGGAACGCATCCACGTCAACCAAAAAGTTGGGGCTTGCACAGCGCTTCTGCGATTGGTGCGCTGGCTTCATATTGTGACATTGTGGGAAGAATTGTCACAGAGGATGGGGGACGGTTCTGATCGCTTTGTAGTCGTGATGCCAGACTCAGTCTCCCGACATGTTACGAGGAAGGGTAATCCGCTGAACCTTGCGCGAACAGAGGTCGCTCAAGGCTTGTCGGACTATCACAGCTCGCGAGACGGAAGCTCACAGGACAGTGAAGTGCTTAAGAACACTCAATTACGGCGCTTGGGCCAAGGGCTTGGTCTCATCGTCAGAAGATGGGGTCAGGGACTACTGCTCATACTTGGTCAGGACTTCTCGGAGGATAGGTAAGTGTTGTGCCGCATGCTGTACCAGCCCGAACCACGTTCTAATGTGAGCCGCAGGATCTTAGCTCCGACTGATCAAGCTTTCGAGGGGCTCATCACGCTGATTGATCAAACTAAGGGCGCTCGAATCTCTGCCCTCAGTGCTGCAGCGTTTCCAATCCTTCAAGATTTCCGTCGAGGCAATCAAACAACTGCAAGACTGCGACTGGAGTCTGCGGACGAGGATGCCATACTCAACCTTTCGAGGCCGTCTTTGAGTTTCGAAGCCTTGCTGGGGCCTTCGCACGAAGAGTGAAGCCTGCATTTGTCCTCCAGCGATAGCCAGAAGATGCAGACAAGACTGGCAACCCGAAGAATGGCCTCGTTGTGGATCGTGGAGTGACGAACTTCAGCAATTGGGACTTTTTCCCTCGAGCACACTCAGCTCTGCATGGTACTGCCAGACCTGCGCACTACTATGTCGTTTACGATGAGGTGCTGAGAAAGCTGCATCCTGGACAAGGGCCGTCCAGCGCAGCGGATGCTTTGGAGAAGGTTACTCATGGCATGTGTTACCTTTTCGGCCGCTTCACATCAGCAATCAGTATCTTTCCTCCGGCATACTATGCCGATTTAGTTTGCGAGCGAGCACGCTGCTATCTCTCTGAGCACTTCGCTCCACCTAGCGGAGCGACGAATTCGGGCAGCACTACAGGCATTCCCGCGGCGAGTTTGGAAGTTGCACTGCACGACGCTATCAAGGACAAGACGTTCTACGTCTGATTGCTTTCTCGGCAAGACAGAGTGATCGATAAAGCGATGAATGAGGTCTGCGTTAGTGATACAATAGGATCAAGCAATGCAGCGGATTCGAGGCGGTCGTAGTCGCATTTCCGAATTCGTCAAATCCCCCACGCGTTGCTGCATCACACCACTGTCAATCACATGTACTTTTCCGGCCATTGTTTTTCTGCACAGCCTCAGGCCCCTGCACGCCTGGTGATGATGCATGCAGCACACCGGTTCGCTATCAGAGCCTGGTGAGAGCCATGCATCCCTACGCCGGCCAAACAGCAGACATGCGCCAGCACATCTGTGCGCATTGCCAGGATCGCGCATACAGCATTGCAAGCACGAAAGTCTCATCCTCATGACCTGCCATACCTATATCATACCGTGGACTACCTTGGGTTCCACCCTCTTGCGGGTTCCCTGCAACGCAAGCACTCTGCAACATCCTCGCCCTCGGCACATCTACTACCATTGTACATTCTTCTCGATGCGACAGCCTGTGAAAATGGCGGCAGCCTCCTTCGCTGAACGCACTCGTACATACCAGCAAGAGATGTTTGAGCGAAGCATGGAAGGCAACAGAATCATTGTGGTAGGCTGCACCCCATTTCAAGCATCACTGCTCGTGACGGAGATTCTTACTTTCGCCCGGTAGATGGATACGGGTAGTGAAAAGACACAAGTGTGAGTAGAAGGGAAATCGTTCACACACACTCAGTCATTGATAGCAAAGGTAGAGCCATGCTAAGGATTCAAGCTGAGCTGGACCGATGCGCTGCAGAAAAGGTACGAGAAACTTCCCCTTATGCATGACTTTCCACTGAAGCAGGCATCATCTATTAGCGTATCTGGTTTTTCGTCCCCAGCGTGGAGCTTTGCATACAGCAGCATACTTTCCTACAGCAAGCTATGCCTGCTTATAAGATGCGACTGCTTACCGGTCAAGACAACGTAGACAAGTGGAGCGAGTTGAGGTTCTGGGAGGCAGCATTGGATCAGGCTCGTATTGTTATATCAACGCATGCCGTGCTCTCTGACGCTTTGCGACATGGTTTCGTTCAGCTCACGTCACTTGCGCTGCTAGTGTTCGATGAGGGTAAGCAACACCTCGAGCCGAAGGTATGGTACTGAACAGCTCTCAGCACACCATTGCGTCAAGAACCATCCAGCCAACATCATCATGAGAGACTTCTATCACGAACTCAAAGCGACTGGTGCCAGTGTGCCTTACATCCTTGGTCTGTCGGCCAGCCTGATCATGTCATTAAGCCTCGGCTCTGTCTCGTGAGTAGATGCACAAGAAATCCAGCCTCCGCTTATGCGCACACAGGAGGATTGAAGCAAATCTAGACTCAGTCAGCGTCACACCTCGGCTTCAGCGACAAGATCTTATGCGACACGTTTTCCGGCCTGAATGTTGTTTCCTACGCTATAGCATGATTGATATGCCAGACGAACCAATAAGTGAGTGCCTTCGGGCTTTACACCTTACAATTGTCCAGCATGCGTCAAGCTGCACTACTGCTGGTGGGCAGAACACCTCAAAGCGCAACGAGATGAGAGACGTGCAGCGGACACTTCAGAAAATTTTAGAGACCGCTAAGCACCTTTCTGTCGAGTTTGGTGCTTGTGCTGCAGATTTCTTCATCCGCGAGACTGTTGCGTTTCTGCGCACAGAGTCAAGCTCCTCTCAAGACCTACAGCTGGACATGGCGGATACGACAGTGAAGCCTCTTCTCGCACTGTTCGGCAGCACACGGATAGAACAGGCTTGTCAGCAAGAAGGGACGCGCTTCTCGAGAATATCAGCCAAGGTACAGTGCTTACTGGACTATCTTCTGCAGAACCCTAGTAGCGATCTTTGCGGGATTGTCTTCGTCAACCAGAGAATCGTGGCCAGTGTGCTGAGCTCACTGCTCAATGTCCATTCTGCGGCGGACGGAAGGCTGCGATGCGTTCCTAGCGTAGGCAACTCCAGCTTTTCTGGTTGGAAGTTCGCGATCACGGAGTTGATTGATCGCCGATCCCAGAAGCAGGCTCTTGCGACCTTTCGTGAAGGTCAGGCTAACATCGTTGTGGCCACCAGTGTCCTTGAGGAAGGCATTGACGTTCAAGCTTGCAACGTGGTGGCTTGCTTTGATCTCCCAGCGAATTTGAAGTCATACATCCAGAGGCGAGGTCGAGCAAGACATCAGCACTCGCGTTATGGCATGTTGCTCGAATGGAATGCTGATCAGAGCAAAGTAGCCCGATGGCGTGAACTCGAGGATCAGCTCACTGCTCTATGCCAAAAAGAGCGTCAGCAGGCAGAAGTCTACTGTCATATTGAGGCAGAAGACGAAGCTATGGACTACATACTTAGGGTGGAGTCAACAGGGTGAGTTTCTTCCCTCATTACCGCACGAAGTGGGCTCAACGTATCGTCAATCTCAAGCCCAACCCGCTGACACCATGTGCAGGGCAATGCTTGACGTGGATTCCACGCTTCAGCACCTCCACCACTTTTGTCAACTGCTTCAACGCGACCGGTACATTGATCCAAGTCCAAACTTCATTTCATGAGGACCAGAATGGATGGATTGGTGCCAATGTTACCTTACCTCATAGCATCCCTGCGTATGCGGGGCATGCTTCGAGCAAGCGGACATGGCGAACAGAGAAGGCAGCCAAGAAAGATGCTGCGTTCCATGCATATGCAGCATTATTCAAAGCTGGCCTTCTTAACGATCATCTCCTTCCAATAAGCCAAGAATGGAACATCAATGAAGGTCTGGGGGAGGTAGCGCCTCCAGCTCGATTGCAGATCGAGTCGTCGGATCTGTGGGCTCGTTCAAAGGACGCAAACGATTGGTACAAGCTCGGAATTCAGATCATTCCTCTAGCCAGTCTCTGTCACAACTATGAGCCACTGATACACGTGGTCCTCAACACATATCAGCAGCCGTCAACGCCGCCAACGCTTGATAGTGGATCTCGAGGTCCAAAGCACGATATCAAACGAGTGACGTTGGTGTGAGAAGCGGTGGAGTTTTGCCGGTTGCGGTAGAGCCTGGAAGATCCGGGCTCACGGTGGACTCGCGAGTCTTGTCAGCATCGAAGTGCGCCAGATTCTTCATTGCAGGCTGAGTGAGATTGCATGTAGACGTCGATACAGTGTTACCAGTCATCAAGACTGTGACCGCTATATGCGCCATCGAGAAAGCATTTGGTTGAATGGCGGTGACAATGGTCGTCCTTCCAGACACTTGGAGCCTCGGACATGTACCGTTGCCCCCGTTGACCCCTGTCCACACCTTTTGGATGGCCATGAATATTCGAAACAGCCTTCGTTACTGCCAACCAGCCCAGTCCGCCATCTCGCTGGATGAGGACGTGAGTGGCTTACAGTCTTCTTAGCTGGTCGACTTGCGCTGCATATGCGTGATCAAGGGATGTGCTCGCTCGTTCGTTGATATGCGGCGCTTACGTAGTGTCAGTGTATAAATCAATACACCACTGCCACTGAACTTCGCGTTGGTATCCTCTCGACAGCCTAAACAATACGATATCATGGTGCGTGACATCTTATGCTTCTCAGGTCTGGGTTGGTCGATTGCCAACGCCGCATCCGACAAGTTTGCAAGCATGATCCAGCACAGTGAGACAGCCTGGCAAGGGCTTGGAGTCACTAATGTTGAACTCGAGATGAGAGGATGCAGCCTAAGTCTGTGCATCATGGAGCTGAAACGCAGGAGTCAGGTGGGCAATCCGTCACAGTCTCACGCTCATATCAGGAGATTACTAATACCACACATAGGAGATATTGTTGTGCGAGCTCATACCACATATCAAGGACCATGTTGAAGTTCCCATTCAGGGCGGGAACCTGGAGTGTGCAAGATGTATTGCGATGCGGAACGCAGTCTGGATGATTGAAAAACAGCCAATACGGGGTTGGAATGAACATCCGCGTGGCTTCGTAGAGAATCCCATGTCAACCTCGACAGTAAGCCTCGTTAAGACGCCCCTGCAAACGTCTGGCAACCTTTCTGACTACTATCAGACATTCAGCACCTCGTGGCACTTCGGAATCGACGGTCTGCTATGGTACTGCGACAGTCTGATCTTGCAGATTGGAGGCTCCCTGTTACTGCGCTCTTGTGAGATAAAGCGTGATTTTGCGGTCACTCTACTGAAGACAGAGTTCCTGCCGTCAGCGAATGCACCCGTGTGGCCAACTCGAGATGATGCTACTACGCCTAAGTGTGTCTCGGACTTCGAGCTGCGAAAAGTCGACGATCACTTTGTGATCATCCACCCCAAGGACATCAACACTGCCGGAGGCGGACTTATATATAGCCTTGACGACTTATGCGCAACGGGTGCTGGGCGATGGCTTCTTGAACAAAGTGATCTGTTTGATGACGGAATGGGAGCGAAGAGCGCGTTTCACATCTGAATGCAAAGCGTTTGTCTGTTCGTGTCGATCAGTGCCTGTTGCGCGCGCATTCAACGGTTTCATGTTGATGATTATTAGAACACAGCGTAACGATTAAATCTTGACTAAGAGTGTTACGGAAGCGGTCTCTATCAATCGCACGAGCCTTACGCCGGTATATAGGCTATATACCGGCAAAACTCTACCTAGATACTATCAAAATCTAGGGGCCCTAAAAAACGGTGGTACATAGCTAGAACCGGGAAAAACAAAGCGCGTCTCTTCTTTATTAGGGTCGAAAGCATGTAAAGATAATCTAGGTTTACTAATCTAGCTAGTCCAAGTAGGTAATAATAAACACTTTTAGTTTAGGAGGCTAAATCTTCAAAAAAATAAATCTGTACAAGCACTAGAGCGATTGGGCTAGGAAGACCTACGATAAGCTCTTCTAAGTCTATATAATCGATCTATCTATTAGAATTTCCCGATTAGGCAACTTGTATATCTTAGGGTTATAGACCCGAAGGGACTTTGAAAAATAGTTTCTCTATGACTATCTAAGCAATAGGGTTAAGAAGACCTACGATACGCTTCTCTAAGTCTATATAATCGATCCATCTACTAAGATCTCCCGGTTAGGCAACTCGCTTAACTTAGAGCTAAAGAGGCTAAGATTAGAATTCTAGTCTACTCTATTTAGCTAGAGCTAAATTATATATGTTCTATACCCTATATCTAAGCCTAGTAGTCTCTATATAGAAGTATAGTCGTATTAGACTTGAGAGATAGGATAGCTAAGAGCTTGAAGAAAGTATTAGTACTAGTAATACGCTAGATATCTAACTTTTTCTCTACATAGTCTACCCTCTAAGTATCCTAACTAAAGTTACGCCGGTATATGGGCTATATACTGGCAAAATTCTACCTAGATACCGGCAAAATCTAAGACCCCTAAAAAACAGTGGTACACAACTAGAACTAAGGAGTCTAAAGCGCGCATCTTCACGCTGGTCGCCGCTCCATCTTCCAGCAAGACTTGACTCATCCATCAGAGCCGGGTTCCAGAAACTCGATTTCCCGAATCCTGGAACCCGTTGCTGCGCGGCAACCAGCGTGGCCAGGCAATTCGATGAGACCAATCAGGTCCGGCCCTGCACTGAGACGCTCCAGCACGACTGGACATCACTAGACATGTACATACCGCCCCATGGTTCGACATCCGGTCTCACAAGGTAGCCCCCTCCATCTCTATTCTCGGCAATGAATCACCTCAGCAATCTCGACCG
This sequence comes from Teratosphaeriaceae sp. CCFEE 6253, assembly GCA_033119285.1. Classification (NCBI taxonomy): domain Eukaryota; kingdom Fungi; phylum Ascomycota; class Dothideomycetes; order Mycosphaerellales; family Teratosphaeriaceae; species Teratosphaeriaceae sp. CCFEE 6253. Next base: position 18,105 of record JAWDJV010000325.1, read on the forward strand.
CATTACTCGTCTGTGTCTCGTAACACTTGCTGCGGCTGGTCATGCTACTGCCGGCGCGTTGCAGCAGCCACGTCAAGCCGTTTCAACCGATGAGCTGAGCTTTTCCTCCCCCGCTGCCGGAATCACCATCATACCTGTAAACTAATGCACATCCACTGTTCTGATAACGTCGACTCGAACAGAGTATGCCACTGAATCTATCGTCAGCAGTGTCTCACAGAATATTGGAGGCATAATTGCTTCCATCCTTGGTGGAGCAAATTCGACTACATTGAAGACGATCGCCTCAGTGCCTGCCGGCAACGCCAGTGTCGTCTCCTGTTCACACACCGGCGTACCCTCAACCCCGAACGCACCGATCTGCATAGTGAAGTCCGCGAACATCGCCTCGAGCTCTACAGTCCCGGCCTTACCACTTCCGCACGTGATTCTGCCTACAACATCCGTACTACCGCCGAAAACCTCATCGCCGACGCACGATTCAGGTGGTACTGTCGACTGCAGCCCAGAAGAACACTCCGCCATTGGTGCATTCTGCATTAAATTCTTCACGTTCCCGAGATGGGCAGATGCTGTTGAGGTGAATGCCGGCGTGACTATGAATGGCGTTCCTATCTTCCTCGAGGGCGACTGCAGGGCCAACGCTACGACTACTTCTAAGCAAGGTTGCTGGCTCAACTTCAATCTTGATTGTGGTAAAGAGAGTAAGACTGTTTCTACTGATTGTCTAACGTATCGATTGTCTCTCGCACCTGCGAAGTGTCGTAGCCGTTGTCAGTTAGCGGTGTGCAGTATTTGTATGGAAGTGCGAACGCCTGTGGCGCCCGTTATCGGGGTCCTTTTTTTCCGTCAAGACATGCCTACTACCTCTTCGCAGCGGACGCAGACCCAAGCAGCACAACCACGCACAGCATACTCTGTCAGTCGCACGCATAACACCTGAAACCATGTGAAATGGCAAGTCGCATCGCTGCGTAAGCGAGACAGCAACGGATCACAATGCTCTGCCAGCAAATGCGGTGTGTTGAATATTTCCGCATCGCGGTCCTCTGCTGCGACGCACACCCCTTGCTTCATTGAGCCGTTGTTCTCCTTGCTTTCGCTGGCATGTCGCTTGTTCAACGGTACTTCGTTATCAACTAGCAGCGCCGATTGCACATTTCCCAGCCGTGGCGGCTGTGCAGCAGTTCAGTCGCTACGCCACTTAGCCATGAGTCGTTTCTGTTCATCTACGTGTATGGACGTTCCCAATGCTCGCCAAAAAGGCTCCGTATGAGTCGAGATTTCCCATAAATCCCTCAGGCTTTGGTTTGTCCCCAGACAGTTGCTAACCTCCAATCTCACCATTTAGCGTCCAGGGACACAAGGTATTGAACTCCTCGGAGTGGACACAATTCAATCCTCCGTCTTCTATCAACTTGCTGCAGGCATAACAAAACTTGCTGCTTGGCCGCAAAACCCTTTGATGTCTACTTACTAGACAAGAAGGGCCCAGTCCAAACCTCAGCAGATCTATTCATCCATGTGACGCGCTGAGCTCAACAGCCTCTCAACACATTGACCTCGATGAATCGCAGTGTCTTGATGTGCCTCCCAGATTCACCTAATATGCGCAAGCACTGTTGTACCGGACAAGGGGCTTGCTACCAAAAGGGTTGCTCGCAATATAGCGCAGATACGGTAAGCCGCATAGTATCCCTATGATGTGCGAATCCAGATGTGCGTGCACCCACAAGGGTCATACCTTGCGGTTGTGTCTACGAAGTATTGTTGGGCCCATTGTATTACATTACTGCTCGATTGACTGTTCGGTCGTTACACCGAACCCTCACCGAGCAACATGCAGGCGATGACCACTGACGTTTCGTTTATCGATACGTGGCCGCCAAACAGCCTCAAATCTAATGCCTTCTCAAGGCCTTTGCGTTGATCCACTGCACCTTACTGTGTTCTTTCCAAGCCTCCCCTGAAACCTCTCGCTAGCCTCTGCAAAACTCAGCACCCCCTGTGTTATGGTCTTACTCTGAGACCTCACTCTCAATGCCCGCCGGAATTCCGAAGTCTATCAGCACATACACTGTCGCTCCGCGAAAGCGACTTTGACGTGCAAAAGGACGATCATCTTGGCGTCGCTTAGTAGCCAAGAGTGCGGGAAGTCTAACCATCTCTTATCTGGCATCGCCGACGTCAATGCCGAGCGGCACAGCTTGAGGCAAGATGCGGGTTGCGGATTTGCAAAGCGTCATAGAGAAGGTGAGGATGACACCGTGACGACGAGCGAGATGACGGGGTGAAGCAGCAACGTCGAGCGAGATGACGGGGTGAAGCAGCAACGTCGAGCGAAGGAGGGTAGAGAGATGATCAGTGGCCACGACGCCCGACGTTGTCAAAAGCGTCACCCAATGATGTTTTCATATTCAGGTATGTTGTGTTGGTCAACTATGCATCCGACTTCCCGTCCCGCCTGTCCCGTGCGTTTCTTACGAAGTGAAAGGCACGGGGAGCACAGACAGGGCTAAGGTGTCCAACCGGCAATTGATGCGGACGCTCCCAAGGTCGCAATTAAGTGGAGATGGCATACCCATTCAATAGACAGCGCTCTCAGCAGATACGAAACTGCGCACGCAACCCCGACTTCACTGGAGCTAGATGACGTTGACGAGAGCCGTGGTACAAGACGATACTCCAAAGAAGGTTCGAAAAGCAGTGAGGATTGGTCGAGAGGACTCTGAAGAGCATCTCAAATATCCGGAACATTTTGGCGTGTTTGACTGTCAAGTGCATGGCCATGGAAGAGGTTCTTACCCTGTTGCTGTTCCTACTGCATCTAGTAGCAGCCCGATCATGCCGTTGTCTGGAGCGTTCCCGTTGACCTGGAGAGGCATCGACGGGTCCAAAGATCACAGCAGATCAGCATGTTCAGGAA
>JAWDJV010000326.1:0-21011 GCA_033119285.1 Teratosphaeriaceae sp. CCFEE 6253
CGACTCGAGCTTGGCTGGCGCGCTTGCTGGCGTCGCAAGCCACTCAGAGCCCGTCGTCGCCGCAGACCGTCCGCTCTATAGCGGCGCCACCACGAAGCACGGAGCAAACGTGGCTTGCGTCGCGTCGAAGAGTCGACGCGAGCTGATCGCCACATCCAGCTTGCAGACCCGCGCAATGGCTCCATGGGAACCAGGATGGATCAGTCGGTTGAGTGTGGCACCTCATGCTGATCCGTATCACGACGCCGATGGGCCTTCCGGGAGCGACGCATTCCACAGCTCCGGCCGGCTTCGATGCGAACTTCCACACGGCACATTGTAGGGTGCATATTCGACGGCCATGCGCGCCTGGCTACTCGTTGAGACACTGGCTCTTGGAACACTTGGGCTTCACGCCATGGCAGAGGTTCCTGAGGACGATGACAGATGGCTGGAAGACGATCTGTGGTCCTTCGTGACAGTAACGTCTCACGCGGGTCTAGGCGCATCGCTCCTCGCTGATAACGTGCGAATCGACCTGATCTGCGACCTCCCAAGCTTCACATCCGCGTCAATGACGAAGCCAGAGCGACGCCAGGCTATTTGTTCATCGCCCCGTATGACTTCCATCGACCCAACGTACTCTCCGGAACATACATGGCCCATCAGATGGGACCGCATATCTACGAGCCGAACGGTGTAAGTCCACAAACCTGACATGACCGCACCTGGTCAACCGCACCCACTCATCCGGCTGCCAGGACCTCATCTGGAGTGGCGCAGATCTGTTCGGCGACAGGAACACACTCGACTTCAAGATCGCCAGCTTTGGCGGAGACACCTACCTCACCTTCGTGACCGGGATGAGCCACGAGTGGGCGCCGCTCCCTCAGGGTGCCAACATCATGCTTGATGCCTCGTACCAGCTCGTGCTCAATCTGACATCTGCTGTTGAGCGGGGCCGCAACCTCGACCCACACGAGTTCACCATTGTCGACGACGGAGGCGCGGCTATCACGGCTTGGTCAACGTCCTCGGCGCACACCGCGGCCGATGATAAATCTGGTTGGGTCGGACAGACGATTGCCAACGGATTCTCGCTGGTCGACCTCGAAACACGGAGAAGCCTCTTCGACTGGATGTCGACTGATCACGTGACTGTATCAGAGAGCACCTCCGAACCTCTGGGCGGTGTTTCAACGGATAGATGGGACTACTTGTATGTATCGAGCTCATCGGGATGGGTTGAGCATCGGCTGACGAGTCAGTCACATGAACGCGGTGGACAAGACCCCGAGTGGTGACTACTTGGTATCAGCCAGGCACACAAACACGATCTATCTCGTCTCGGGAACAGACGGGTCGGTACAGTGGCGCCTCGGAGGCCAGAACTCTTCCTTCGTGCTCGCCGGGTTCAGCTTTTCGCGTCAGCACGACGCCAGGGTCCTTTCGCAGAATGATACAGTGACCGTCGTCAGCATGTTGGACAATGCCGCCGATCTCACTGAGGAACACCCTGCCACCTCGAGCACGTCATCAGTCCTCGTGGTGGCCCTGCACACTTCCGCAACGCCGATGATCGCGACGCTGCTGCAACGTGTTCAGCGTCCAGACGGCCGGTACACCCGCTTGCGAGGCAACGCACAGACGTTGGACAACGGGCATATCTTCGCGGCATGGAGCGACAACGCATACGTGAGCGAGCATACGCCGTCTGGAGAGATGGTCTACGAGGCTTCCTTTGCCTCGAACCGCTTCGCCACGTACCGCACCTACAAACACCGCTTCACAGGTAGGCCGGTCGACAAGCCGGCGGTCAAGGCCTTCGCGTCCGCAACATCGCGGCGGGAGCTCACGACCATCCTCTACGCGAGCTGGAACGGCGCGACGGAGATGAGCAGTTGGAGGTTCTACTCGGCCGACCGAGGGATCTTCGACGTGGCACTCATCGGCGACGTGCCGCGGACGGGCTTCGAGACGGCGTGTGTGTGCCGGGGCGTGCACGCGATCGTGTTCGCCGAGGCCCTCGACATGAGCGGCAACAGCCTGGCCAATTCCTCGTTAGTGAGTACGGAGCTGCCGCTCGGATGGCACGACGCGGGGCCAAGGCTCAGCATCCTCGCTGGCGGGCCGATGCTCTGTAAGTACAGCTGTGCAATCATTTGCGAGTGTGAGCTGACTGCGTCGACAAGCGATACTGGACTCGAGGTTGCGGCTTGTCATTCTGTGTGCGATGCTGGTGGCCGGCACGGTCATTGCGCTCTGCTGTCGACGCGGGAGACTCCGATCGAGATCCTTCCTGCGGCGGATCAAGCTCATATAGGCCGTGTTGGTTGCATTCGAGGTAACCTAGATGCACAGGACATCTCCATCAGCACGACGTGCAAGAGGCATCATGCGCTTAGGTCTGCAGAAGCGAATGAGCCTGCGGTAGTACCTTAGTGACACGGGTACAGACGCGCCAGTTGGTCACCAAAGTGGGTCTCCACCATGCCAAGCTCACCCAAGCATTCCGGGGTGCAGATCGGGTAGCCCCTAGCGGGTGATCATCACGCCATACCGCGCGACATCCTTCATGATCGGCGCATGGGTGCTTTCTGACTGAGTGGGGCCCCGTAGGAAGATATATCATGTCCCAGTCTGTATTGCATGTGCTGGCCGGGGCTGGCCACGGTCACGGCGTGATGGCTGCCGGTCGGCATGGTGTGGACGGAAGACCTTCCGCCCGTGCCTTCCACCGCCGCCTCCCGTGACACCAGCATCACTCGCACCAGCTGCCTGAAGGGGTACAACTCCTGCATGTCACCGCAAGCTGTCGCTCTTCCGGATCAGCTGACTAGTCCACCTGTGACGGCCTTCCTGACGGCCTTCCTGAGACGTGTATTGCGATCCGGCGCATGCCCGAGACTGAGTTGCGAAATGTCGTACCCTCAGCAATAGAGTTGGCGCTGTGGGATGTCCTCGGTCGACCCGGAAGTTGGCTCCCGACCCGACCATATAGAGACAGGCCTGCCTCCATCGCGAGTGCCCTACGACACCTCGGTGCGAACGTGGTCCTGATAACACGAGCAGACCTGCGCAGGCCCTCCCAGGCGCGGCAATGCCTTTCGAGCCGTCTCCACCAACGCCGCGTACCCGGCAGGATGAAGGCGCTATCAACGCGGTACCTTCCGGAGAGCCTGGTCGGACTGATACGCCGGTACGTCCATCTTCGCACGGGGGCCAGGGCAATATCGACAGCTGATCCTCAATCCCAACAGACGAGCCAACGCGGAGAGCCATCTTCGCCGGATGCGTCCAAATCGGGGAGGCTGTCGTTCATGCATCGGCATTTCACCAAGCCTGTCGTCACTGACTCCGACGACGGCCGGACGTCGTCGACCCGACGCTTCAGCTTCCTCGCGCGTGGCACCCTCGTCACGGCGGCAGCTGTGCTGGTCTTGTCACTAGCGGTCGTCGCCATCGCACTCGCCGTCACGCTCAAGCACCACGCCCATCGCGCCGCTCGTAGCAACCCACTCGGTCCATCCACTCGATCCTCGCCGATCCGAGCTGCGCTCGAGGACAACTTTCCCGATCCGGAGATCTTGTATCATCAAGGCATGTGGTATGCTTTCGCCACGAACAACGCTGCGGGCATCCTCATGCGTCCCGAGAACGCCTCCTCGTACGAGTACGGCACCTCGAACGTCCAGATCGCCACCTCGATCGACTTCCTGCGCTGGGACCTCCTGAACTCCTCCTACGATCCACTCCCGGAGGTCGGCGCCTGGGCGAATACTGGGCTGACTCGCCTCCCGCCGTACATCCCGAGGGCCAACGTATGGGCGCCTGCTGTCATCCAGCGTCCGACCGACAACAAGTTCGTAATGTACTACTCGGCCACCCAAGTGCTCGTCATCGAGTCCTGGCAATACCGCCGCCCCCCAGCCCACTGCATCGGCGCTGCCGTGTCCCGGACCGACTCTCCCGCCGGACCCTACGATCCCATCAACACCTTCCTGGCATGTGAAGTCGTCCTGGGCGGCGCCATCGACCCGGCGGCCTTCAAAGACAAAGACGGCACCCTGTACGTCGCCTACAAGATCGACGGGAATGACATCGGCCACGGCGGCTCGTGCGGCAACACCCGGGCGCCCATCATGCCCACCCCCATCATGCTGCAGAAGATGCGCCCCGACGGCGTGACCGCCGACGGCAAACCCGTCCAGATTCTGGACCGCACCAAAGCCGACGGCCCATTGGTGGAAGCACCCGCGCTTGTCCGCGCGCCGGATGGGACGTATTTCCTCTTTTTCTCCTCCGGGTGTACCCGCTCGTCCTCCTACGACGTCAAGTACGCCACCGCGCGCAGCATCACGGGTCCCTACACACGGGCGAAGCGGCCCTTGTTGCAGAGCGGCGACTTCGGTCTGCTGGCCCCGGGGTCCGTGGGCATCCATGAGGATGGCCGGGGGAGCTACCACATGGCGTTCCAGGCGCGGATCAGTTCGCCGCAGGGTAGGATCCGGGCCTTGTTCACCACGGAGCTCCATCTCGAAGGGGATTCCGCACGCTTGGAGATGGACGACAACGTGCGACTGGAACACATCTCCGAGCAAATTGTGTCCGGCGGCCGTGTCTGACATGGTCTGACACCCCAAGCCTATCGATGGCGGACGAGCGGACGCAGGGGCAGAGTGTGACGATTGACGCAATATAAATGACACGGACACGATTCGAAGTAGATCAGTGCTCTGCCGTGACCATTACCGGCAGGTCATGCCGACAGCAGTTCCGTGTGCGCCGGACGAGAGAATGACGGCTCCGCCATTCACTCAGACTGCGCGTGGGCGTGACCATACTTCGGCGGTACCGTTTGCACCGACGCGAATGTGCACGGACATGCTATGCGGGAGAATGTCGACATCATGGTCTCGGTGGTTCTCCCGACCCACGACTACAGTTCAAAGTCGTATGGACTGCCGAGCGTTGACGGTTTGGAAGTTGCACGAGATGTGAATCCGCAGCTATGTGTGTCGATCAGACCCGTCCGTGTCCGGCGGCTGCGGTTGGCCTTGATCCTGCATGTAGCCTTCTTCATCCTCGCCCACCATCTGCTGTAGCCTCATCGCCTCCCGGTGCATGATCCCGTGCACCTCCACCAGTTTCGCGCTCAGCTCCGCAAACTGGGCGTCCTCGATCTTCCCCTCGTCAAGCAGCGCCCGGATCTTCCGCATGTCCTCCACGGCAATCACCAGGCCCCTCTCAACCGTGCTTTCCAGCCACTGTGAGCGCCGGACATCCACCTTGCCGCTGTCCAGCATGTCGCCCAGCTCGTACGCTGCGCGAAGGCCCAGTGTTCGGGCGATCCCGCGCTTGTTAGCCGCGATCGTCCGTGCCAGCTCGAGGCTCCGCTCCGGGGTCAGCTGCCCTTGGGCGTGCGCCTGTTCGAGCTCGCGGGTGGCAAATTCGGCGTGCCGTCTCGCCGTGACGAGGGCTTGCATGCGCCCACGTCGCCTGAACACAGCGCGCTCGCCCAAGAACTCGGCGAGAGTGCTACCTGCTACCGACGAGTCCATTCCACGATCGACCTCAGGAGTGGCTTGGCCGATCGGGACAGCGGCGTTGGCGGGGTGCTGCGAATGCGGATGAGGCTCCACGCCGTCCGTAGCATCTCCTCGGCGTCTCATGGTCGAGTATGGGCGACCCTGCTGCGATTTACCTTTGGGCAAGCCCTTCGTACGAGTCCGAGCAGGCGGGACCGTCGAGGGCTTCGGAGGCTGGTCCGTTGCATCCTCCAGCTCACGCTCGCGTTGTTCCGTCGGTGGAGTGAGGAACCCCATGTCGTAGTCGTCCTCCTCTGCAGCCGCGACGCGTCGCCAAAGCACCTCCGACTCGCAGCTTGAGTCGTCCGCCACGCCGGTCTCGATGTCCACATCTCCGAAGAGCTTGATGTCACGAAGGCGTTCGAGCTCCAACCACTCAGCAGCGCTGTACGGTCGGTCTTCAACATCGCTGGGCAGGATTGGAGCCTCGATCTCAGGCCCCACGCCTCGATACTGTCTCTTCGCGTACGTCAGCCCCATGCCCTCCCCCAATCGCTCTTGGGCCCGCGCGCGTTCTGGGTTTGGGGCGCTGCCAGTGAAGTTTACCGAGACCACTTCTACAATGACGACGACGTGATCGCCGACATGCACGCACTTCTCCGCCAGTAGTTTCCCCCCCAACCGAGCAAGCACGGCGCCTGTGTCGCTTCTGATCCTCGGGGGAGCGACAGCGTTGACAACGACTGTGTGACCCGTGTTGACCAATGCAAGGAATGGGTACTCCGGCCTGTCGTGCGGTAGGGTGAATAGGTGAGCGATCGCTGCGGCTTCGGGAGTCGCGTCCATGATGTGCACCGACATCCGTCTCGAAGCCGAAATGGCGTCCCACGTCCGGGAGGGGAGCTTCAGGTTGAATGCGATGACGGGCACCGGGTGCAATGTCACCGTCGTGAAAGAGGACACCGTCACCCCCCTGCTTTGGACTAATCGATCGAACCAGATCTCCTTGACGTTCGGCGGACCGGACGCGCGGGGTCCGCCGCTCCTACGGGGTGGGGGGGGCACACGGGAAGTCACGACGACGATCGGGTGTGACAAGGGACGCGATGCAGCCCGCATGTCGTCCGCCAGCTGCGTACGGGCCGCGTCAGTGATGGCTGTCGTGTCGGCTGTGGGCTCCTTCTCGGCACGGCGACTACCGACCAGTCTCCACGCAGCCACCGATCGCATCGCCATAGTTGGGCGCATCAACATTGTCCCGGCTGGCGAGGGTCGCGTCCGATTCTGTACCGCACTTGCTGTGCGGATGTCAGAATCGGTGGGCCGACCAGAGGCGTCGTCCGGAGCTTGTACGTCCGCAGAGCCGTCGGACCCATCATGCCCGATCCTCGGGATACCTGTAGCCGCCGCCCTCAAGCTCTCACCGGCACGTCCACCACCTGCCGGCCGATCAGCCACTGGACCACCCCTCACCCCGCTAGCGAGACTCACATGCTCTTCCCGATCAGATCGCACATAACTCCCTCCAGTCCCCGATGCTGTGTCGGAGTCCAGCGAGTCGTCCGGCGAGGTCTTGGAAAAAAGACCAGAGTCCTGACGGCCAATGTCCAAGTCTTCCGGGGGAAGATCAGGGTCAACACCCGTCGAGCCAGCGCCTGCGAGCGAGGCCGCGGGAGCGTTACGGCCGTCGGTCGTCCCGGCCTCGTCAACATCTGCATTCGCCCACCTGTCTTCCTCCGACGCGGCAGCGAAGTAGTCGTCCGGCGTCATGATCTCGTCCCCGGCAGCCAATCGCGCATCGTCTCTCGCCTGCTCGGCAACCTCCTCACGGAGCGCACGTGTCGCCGCCCCGGTAGTCCCATCCTCCCGTCCGCCATCCTCGCCCGCTTCGTTACTCTCACCCTCGTCTTCACGCCGCTGCGTCGTGAAACACCACTGCACCACGAGCTTCGCAGCTTGCGTCACCGCCTCCAACTCCCCTTCCACCATCAGTGACCGCGGCTGCCTCCGCACTCGTGCCACAGGCTCCAGGATATCGACCCGCGTGATGGCCGGTCCCATGCGCTCCCTGAGCTGCGCCACGCCGCCATGCGCGACGAAGGCTTGGTGCGCCAAGCGATTGAGCGTCGTTTCCACGCCGATGATCCGGCCGTTGCTCGAGCGGGATCGCAGCACGAACCGGCCGGGTTGGATGAGCCTCGAAGGGACCTGGCGGGAAGTCCGAACCTGCATCCGCGCAAAGTTCACCATCAACCCCGGATCTTCCCACTTCCGATCCGACGGTCGACCTCCCGCCGCACCGCCCGCAGCCTCCGCATTGCTCGTCGCCTGCGTGATCGTGTGTGCCTGGCTTCCGACCAGCAGCTCCTGCCGGTACCTTGCCTGCCAGTCGTCTATCATGCACATCGTTCGGGCCACAGCCACTCTGGTCCCCCCCAGCGTCACAGCCCTGAGCTTCTCCCCCGCCGCCTCTGCTCCGGCATCTCCAGGCCTTACGACCCAAAGCTCGCCAGTTTTGACCCAACTCAACCCGTGCACAACGTGGAAAAGCACCCTCTGCCTTCTCCGTGCCCCGCCTGCAGATCTTGGCGCCCACCAGCCGGCCAGTACCGCGATCTCCACCTCCAGACTGTCCTCTGGGCCACGGGCCCGCAGCGCAAGCTGCCCCACTGCGATGTCCCGAGAGGACAGAGCAGCCCGCCCCTGAACCTCGGCCCCCGCCAACCGCTGTATCATGGCCTCGAGCCTTCCTGCACTCTTCTCAGCTTCCGTCACGCGCAGCAAGAACTCGTCTTCGGCCTGCAATTCTTCCAACATGGCACAAAACTCAAGCAGGGGAACGTGCGGCCCACGAATGAACAAGGACACGGCGTGGGCCGCGTCAGACTCGTCGCTATCGTCATTACCGCGCGGAGCTGAAGCGTCGCCGCATTCGGCGGGAATCGAGACTTCGAGGCCTGCAAAACGACGCGAGGGCAATGTCTTGAAAGTCGGGCCGTAGATGACGCGAAGCCCAGGCAGACGCTGCTTCGGAACCACGAATTCCACGGTCATCGCGGAGTCGTCGGTGGCGCGGATGGCGTAGTGCCAGGGTCGTGGGGTTAATATGCTGTGGACGTCGCTGAAGCCATTGGCCACGGCGCGCACCACGCTCTCCTGAAACGTCGGAAAGGATTCCACGGCGTACAGCGCGCCGTAGACACGTTGTACGCGGGCGAGAGGCCCGTGCAGAAGTAAGGAGACCACGGGCAAGCCGGCGTAGGTTCGTTTGGGGGAGAAGGAGAGGGACACGGCCTCGTTGCCGTTGTGGGTGAGGTCGCGCAGGTTGGGGCCAAAGATTGTGCGCAGGCCTACTAGGCGGGAGACAGGAACCACAAGCTCGAGCAGTACGGTGCTGGCGGTTCGGGAGCGGATGGCGAATGACCACGTGGTCAGGAGATGCGACGGTGTGGCACTGACGGGCGCGGCGATCAATTCCGGAGGCCGGAGGCGTGGCCGCTTAGCTGGCACCAGCGTCTCGGGAGCCACCTCCGCCGTGTCCACCTTCTTCTCCACCACCGCCGTAGGCACCTCCTTCTCCTCCACCACTACTCTGCCCACACTACCCTCTGCGACCACCTCCACCTCAGTTCCCGAGTCCGGCGACGCAGGGTCTGAATCCCTCCACATCTCCAGCGCGTTATTCACCCGCTTGACCGCCCTCGGCACTCCCGACAGCATGACTGACACCACCCGCCCATGCTGAGGATCCGGGCGCTCAGGCAACAGGGTCACCTGCGCACCAGCATAGATCTCCACGGTAAGGCCCTTGAGCCCTAACCCGTAGACGCGCTCGAAGGCCGCGATGCGGTCGGCGGGGGCGACGATCTCCGCGGTCATGTGATCCTCGGTCTGCGTGCGGATCTGCAGCTCCCAGAGCGGGGGCGCCGGGGGAGGTTGATTGGCTGTCGCAGGTTTGCGCACTTGGCGCGCCTGTCGGGCCGGAAGAGGTGATGTGGCGGGCTGACCGCTTACAGTGAGGCCGGTGGATGTAGGACCAGACGAGGACGCTTGAGCGCGAGGACCGCTAAGCGTCCATCGCGTCGTCGGCGATGCCGTCCGGGGTGTCCTGTCCGAGTTCCGCTGCGGTTCAGGGATCTTCTCCGTCGCCTCCTCCACAGCTCCTCCCCCATTCATCACCCTCAGCATTTGCATCACTTGAGCTGCTTCATCAAGGTTTCCACTGACGAGCAAGCTCCGCACCACCTCTCCGCCCTCCGTCTTGACCAGACTGCCCAGCTCGCTCCTGCCCCCTGTCTCTTGATTCAGCCTCGGCAGCCGCTCCCCGCCGTACTTGTCCACCAGCTCCGCCGCCGTCTGCTCCGGCACACACACTTCGAGCATGATGCCGCTGCTGGATCGGTAGCGCACGATCTCCTGCCAGGCCTGCAATGACCTGAACGGCCGCTCGCCGGACGTCTGCACGGCCCGACGGCGCCACGCTTCGCTTTCGAGCGGCTTCCGTACGTCGTCTTGCCGTGGAGGCTGCGCATCGCTATCGCCGAAGATTGCCTTCGGCGCGTGGTATTGGCGGCGGATTAGGGGCCTCTGGGTGATCTGCGGCGGGGCGGTGGTGGCGCCTGAGGCAGTCTTGTTGGGTGCCGGATCATCCAAATTTTGCACGCCCAAGCAAGGGTGTACGGAGGTCCTTCGGATGCGGGGATGCAACTCGCCGTCCGCTTGGCGGTGGCGGGCGGTGGTGGCGAGGTTGCGGCGGAGCGGGCGGGGCCGGGCGGGGTTGCGGCGGAGCGGGCTGGGCCGGGCGGGGCGGGCGGTGGTGAGGAGGGTCCAGCGGTAGAAGGCGGCGTAGAACTGGCCGCTGCGGGGCGACATTGCGCGCATCGACGAGGGATGAGGCGTTGACCAAGTGGGCGAGGCTCTGATCTTTCGAGGTGTATGCCTTGGCATTCCCGCATCTCGCCGCAACTCTCAGTCCATCACCACCATCCCCACCTCTGAGGCCATTTCCGGTTCCCTATCCACCACCGCCTCCCCCGCAGCAATGTTCAGTTCTCACCGCCCCTTCGCTGCCACACCCCACATCGCCAAATGCCAAGCCCGCCACGCTTCCCTCCTCCGCCGCCCGAAGCGCCCCTACACCTTCACCCAGCTCATCACTCTCTCTGACGGCTCGACCTTCACCCACCGCACCACGTCGCCGCAGCCGGTCTACAAGTCCATCCGCGACACCAAGAACAGTGTCATGTGGAATCCCAGCAGTCAGAAGCTGCTGAATGTGGAAGAGGACGAGGCGGGGCGGCTGAAGCGGTTCCGGCGGAGGTTCGGTCGGGGATTCGATGCGGCGGCGGCGGAGGAGAGCGAGGACAGTGTGGAGGTGAGCTACGATGCTCCTCGCATATGATGCGAAGACTAACGGCTGACTGTGATGCAAATAGGGCGAACAGGCGGAAGCCAAAGACGAGGGGATGGAGGACAGTCTGATGGACTTGATTGCGGCGTCTGCCCAACAGTCCGGGAAGAAGACTGCTCCAGCAGACGCGCCCCCCCCGGCAAAGAAGAGCGGAAAGGGCAAGGGCGGCAAGAAGTGAGTTCGGCAACCTGACTCCCAACGTTGGGAGATGCACCGCCCACCGAATCCCCGTCCTACATGTTCCAGCCTACCGCCGCTTGAACGTGTGAGATCCAGTGCCTCACTCCGCGGGAGGAGAGACCGCTTGCCTTGGGCCCGAGCCGGTCTGTACCCACGGCGCGCATCGCAACCCCGCGATCGCCTGCGGAATGAATACGCCACGATGATGGCGGCCTCGCGAGAGGCGGCCTGCACACGACTCGAAGACCAGCCGCCTGCGAGAGGCACAGCGGAGGCTCGCGTTGCGCGACTTAGGTAGCGTAAATGACCGCTCGGGTGCGCCGCTCCGTCGTTTCGCGTGGCTCAGTGTCGCGGCAGTGCAGAGGCATGTAACATATATGTCTGTATATTGTGCAACGAGTCTGGTTGTCTCCAGCCACTCAAACAATACACATGGCGGGGACCAGCGAATCAATCTTGCGACTTCCCGAATGAGCGTCTTCTATCACGCATGGCGCCGGTGATCGAAGGTCATCACTTGACCACATCTTTGACACCAACACGCCGCCCGCTCCCAACCTCCCAGTTGCATCACCGGCGTCATCGATCGGGACCGCCAGACAGTAGCGAGGCATCACTGAGTGGAGTAGCGCATGCACACACACATTGACTGTGCAGCAAAGTCTTCCGACTCAACAGCCCAGCGTGCAACAGCACTGCTTCCCCGATATTCGCCCGCCGTGCTACTGATCTGGCGCTCCAGGCCTCGGTATACCAAAGCGGATGGAAGCTTCGCTCTGCTGGAGCCTTTAGTGGGACGTATCACCAATGCCTGCCACCTACGTGCACAACGTGAGCGAAAAGTTGCACCATATGAGCTGATCGTAATCCAATCGGCCGAGTTGACAGTGTTGGTACGAATGAATCGGTGAATCATGCGCACCTGTTGTGCCCGTGGGGTAGTCTACAGGTGTCAGAGACATATGTGGGTGGTGAGGCAATTCAAGACCAAAGGAAGAGTTTAGCGTGGTGAACTTTGCCTACCTACGGCGCTCCAAACCCAAGCCACCAACGCCTACGCTTTCATCTGTAAGGCTACCCACCACTTTCGAAAGCAGCCCGCCAGTCGCGCGAGACCCATTTCGCGGGCGAAACGTGGGCCTGACCAAGAGTGTCTGTATCGTCCATCGCCTGCCACGCAGCTGCCTCGCCCGGTCCTGCGCCCAGCAGAACTTCTCATCGGCGTCAACGTCGGCTCAAAGCCTCACTACACCACCATCACCCCCCCTCTAGCAGCGACCTTTCTGCCGCCCCACCGATCTCAAGCCCCGATCCTCCTCCCGCTCCCCCGACTACTACTCCGTCCCCCCTCCCCACTCCCCCTTAGAAACTCCCCACTAGGCCTCATAGCCGACGAACTACTACTGCTCCCCCTCCGCCTCCGCCGCAACTCCTCCGGATCCCCCGGACTCAGCCCGCTGGCCCTCGCATACAGATTCAGGATATCCGTCAGACTCACCACCCCGCTCAGCCGCCCGCTCATCGACGCCCCGGGCAGCTGCGCGGCGCCGATACTCACCCCGGGCGCCACGGCCGCGTACGGCGAGGGCCCGGCCAGCTCCACGCTGCCCCGGTGCTGCGAAGGCGGGACCGCGGCGTGCGTGGACGGCGTACTGACGCTCCCCCCACTTCCGTTCTCCCGCCCCCCGAACGGGTCCCGGAGCAGCGACGCGCCGTGCAGACCCGGCGAGGGCGGGACGCTGGCGGAAGGCGACGGCGCATCGACGATCCACATGCGGTGGCTGCGCGTGGCGCAGAGTTTGGCGACGGTGTGGGCAAGCGTGGAGAAGGGGGTGAGGTGGAAGACCGGGTAGGAGTCCTTGCCGTCCCAGAGGCCGCGCTCGGAGAGGATGACGCCGATGAAGTGGATGCAGGTCGCGGAGAGGAGGGGGATGGCCGAAGTGTCTGTCAGGAGCTAGAAACGCGGTCAAGTCAACAGCTGGTATTGAGGAGAGAGTGCAGGGGAGCTCACTCTGACGTCGACATGGCTTATGTTGCCCACGACATTGCTGTGGTTGTCCAGCACAGGCAGCGACGTGATGCCCTCGTCATGCATGAGTCGCAGCGCGTCCGCCAACGGCTTATCGCCATTAATCGCCACCACATGCTTCGCGCCCAGCTCCAGCTCCTTCAGCGACCGCTCATACAACCGCTCCGTCGACGCGAAACTCTGATGATTGTCCCAGAAGAACCTCACCAGGCGCAGCTGACTCAGCATGCCCACCGTCTCGCTCGTGCCTTCCTTCGTGATCACCACACGATGTACGCCGCCGCCCAGCACCTCCATCGCGCGCGTCAGGTCCGCCGTGTGCGGCAAGAAGGCCGGCTGCTCCCGCGGGCCGAGGTGCTCCATCACGTCGCCCAGCGGGATCGCCTCGCCGCCGCGTGCCCGCTCAGCCAGCTCCTGCGCCTGCTCATCCGGTTGCGAGAGGCCGAGCACGAGCAGGAGATACGCGTTCAGTTCCGAGAAGCCGAACGTGCCGATCGCCGTCCGCGTCTTCCTCGTCGCGCGGATGAGGACGACATTCGGCGGCCCAGACTTGACGAGCAGCTTCGTCGTGTCCTCGATGCTGCTCTCGCGCTCCACGAAGCGCACCTCGGCCGGGTCGATGATCTCGCCGACCTGCACGCCCCGCCAATCCCGGCCGGCGAACTTGCCGTCCTCGCCGCCGTTCTTGGAGGTGTGGGGCTGCATGAGCAGATCGGTGAGGGCCTGGCCGGAGAAGGAGTTGGTGCGCTGGGCGCGGGGCGAGGGCGGGTAGCCGCGGAGGTTCTCGGCGAAGCTGGAGCGGTGCGAGACGGAGGGGGAGGGCTGGAGGGAGGAGTCCTTGCGGGGCGGGGGCGGGGACTGCAGGGGTGTGGCGGTGTTGCTGGACGTGGCGGTGTTGAGCGCGGCGGGTCGGGCGGGGGGCGAGGTGTGGGAGGTCTTGGGGGAGAGGGCGGCGCCAATGGAGGAGGGACGCGCGCGGTTTGCGGACGGGATCTCGGCCATTGCTGGCGGGGGAAGGCGCGTGGGCCGGCGAGCGGATGGGTCAGTTGTTCCTTCCAAGAGTAAGGATCACGGGTCGTCGGCGGTGGGGTGTGGCTGGCTCTGTATCAACATCAACATCAACCAGCGCTTGGCATCGTGAACCTCTTTGCGAGCTGCGACGCGGAACGAGGACGTATCTCGCCAAGCCTTGCCCCGCTATACTGATCGACGACCTGCAGCAGCCGGACCAGCCCGGGCCTACACCAATGACGAGCGTCGGACCCTGAGCCGAGACACCCGACATCATCATCAGCAAGAATCAAAAGCTTAAGGGCTGGCATGTGCTCTTGCCACGGACTGAGATTTCACTCACACTCCAATGTTGTCGTGGGATGCTGATGATGCTAGGCTCCATCGTGGCTGCCATTTCAGGCAGACGTCCGAGTCGCCTCGCTCCGATGCACCCGAATGCGGGCATTGCGGCTCGTCGCGACAAGGCGTGCTTGCCGCAATGAGTCAGACGTGCCTGCTGACGAAGCGGCAGCGGTCCAACCTCGCTGGCGGGGCGGGCTGCCTTCGGCTCTGGTCGACGCAGGCCTCTTACAGACTTCTCCTGACTAATGACCGTTGCTTGACCCGTGTCCACCTGATCCATTCCCTCTCACCGTCCGTATGATCCTCCCCAGACAACTCGCCGTGAGACACAAACACCACACCATCCCGCCAGACTAACCCCCACCTCCCTCCAACGACGCCAACTACAAACCCCACCCCCACTCCAGATTGTCACGATGTCCCTCAAAGAAGCCTACACCCTCGCCCACACGGCGCAGTGCCGTCTCCAGCTCGAGGCGAGCCGGCCGGACCGCCACCTCCGCTACGTCGTTGGGCACCTGCTGCACTACGAGAGCATGCGCCTGCGCATCGTCCAGATCGAGCACGACATCAGCCGCAGCGAGCGCGCGTCCGCCGTCGCGTTCCAGGGGACCGGTCACGTGGGCGGCAATGGTGATGGGAGCAGCGGACTGCGGCACAAGGTGTCCAGTGGGCAGCTGGGGCGGAGGCGGAGTCCGCCGCCGCCGCCAGTGGAGGACGGGGAGAGCGGGAGCGATGAGGAGGATGGGAACATGCTGGATGATGATGAAGACGCCGGGCTAGGGCTCACGCGTTTCCCGTCCGGCACCGCCCGTCCACCTCCACCACAAGCTCCCCCGGCGTTGGAGCCGGACAACGACGATGACTACGACGACGACGAAGACGAGCCAGTCTCTCCCGAAGAACCCGACCAAGCCACCCTCGAGCAAGCGCTGCAAGGCAAGGGCGACGAATTGATGGGCACGATGTACAACGGCGTGCGCAAGTGTCCCTGCCATGGCCAGACGGGCGCGCCGGAGTTGGGCCGGATGTGGGAGCTGCCGGCCGGTCAGGGGACGACGAAGGAAGGGGTCAGCTGGGCGGTGGCGGAGGTGGTCGGGGAGGCGTGAGGGATGTGCCTGGGAGTCGATGGATGGATGACTGAGCAGGCGCCGGGCCGATTGGGAATGGGATCGATGTGAAAGCTCCGGGAGACGATGTCACGGTGCCTGCGATGCGAGAGCCGAACGGGATCTTATTGTCCTGCAGCCAAGCTTCTCGACTATGAAACGAGGAGCGTTGGCCATGCGAGCGGATCGCTCGGCTCACGCGCACCGCAGAAGTGCCGCTCTCCGATGAGTGCGCTGGGCGGGAAGTGAAGATGAGGGCAGCAGAGCCACGGGGCAGCCTTGCGGGAAAGATGGCCACGTGAAGGAGAGACGAGCGCCACGCACGATGTATCAGCGGAGTGCCTTGCTGATAGAGCGGCGGTCGAAGAGGGAGAAGGTGGATATGGTAATCGCAACTCACCCCGAAGTAGACAATACTGTCCAACCAACAAAGTAGATCTACAGTAATCCTGGCCATCTCTGCTCAATTTCCACCCACTCACTCATCCTGTGAATGGGCATCCTTGGCCTTTGTTCGCGCCCTCGCGCGTGCCGTTGTCGTGCCTCATGTCCCCATCCAAGCGCTACACGAAGGTCCGTACAGCATGCGCGCACAGCCATTCAGCAAAGGCTCTATACATGCGTCACTGCTCTCAATGCGCACCGTGGCATGCGCAGACAGCGGAGCCACGCTGGGCAACTCGTCTCGAGACATCTAGCGCAGGCGCAATGCATTGGCTGCTGGCGTGGAAGATCCGTGGCTCAGCATGCATACATGTACGAAGACTACAAAAGCACCCGACAATGGTGTACACGCCCCGCCTCTCACAGTCCTGCTCAGCACAGTCTCAACAACGCCGATAGCCGGCGGTCCACGTCCCTCCAGCAGTGGGCCTGCCAGAAGCCGGAACAGTTCCTACCGCGGACATACACGCCCTGCTGGTCGGCATCTGGTGTCCGTCGACGGCAGGGGCCGCTTGGCTTCACATTCGTGCCTGAACAACGCCGTCGGCGCGATGTCTGCCCGGGTCACACTAGCCGCTCGGGCGGCGTGAAGTGAGTCTTGCCACAGCTCGCGCACCTCCGCGCGGTGAAGTACTTCGGGCGCTCCTCCGCCGCACAGCCCTCCATGAAAGTCAGCAGCAGCCCGACCAACCCCCCACTGCCCAGCAGCGACCCCCGCGCAGCCAGCCGCTGCAGCGCGCAACAGCAGAACTCGCCATCGTCAAAGTTATACCCGCGGGGCTCGGCGTCGAAAGCGTCCAGCGTGACCACCCCATTGTGAGCGCGACTCATAGAGAAGCGGACGTAGATGCCGTCCCCTGTGAACGCGGCCGTGCCGGGCCAGCGATGCGTGAGCGTGACGCGGATGCGGCGCATCGCGCGCACGGCCTCGCCGCGGCTCGCGACGAAGGCTCTGAGGACGGGGACGGACATCAGACCGTCGAAGAAGAGGAAGGTGTTCTTGGCGTAGTAGTCGTGCAGGGGTACCTCGGCGCGGATCTGGTGGCAGACGTGGAGGAGATCGGGTGACGCGGGGCGGACGCGAGAGTGCCGGTCATCGGGTGCGCGCTCGACGCGGAGGAGCACGGTGGAGTTGGTTGGTAGTAGGTAGGCGTAGATCATATCCTGGAGCTCTGTGGGGAGGGCCAGGAGCGGCGAGGGGGTTTGCGGCTCGCTGGCGAGCGACACATTGGTGAGCGATTGCGCAAGATGGCTCAACTGGCTGTCGGAGGGTGGTTGTGTAGTGTCGGTGGGTGGATTCGACATTGTGAGTTGTGCTGTCTGGTGGGAGGCGGAGCATGTCTATCTCCAGAGTGATATAGCGAACCTGTGGTTTGTATTGGGGTAGCGATTGAGCCGCCTCCCAGCAGGGCCTTGTTCCGATCACAACGAAATATCTGCCACAGCCATTGCCCCGTGGGTGCAGAGTCCGGAAGGTGGATCGGGCGCTTCTCGCCATCAGTCGCACTGGTCCCATGGGGGTCACGGTAGCAAGTTAGACCCCAGCATCTTCAGCCTTGACATCCAGGCTCCAGTCAATAACCCCATCGTCCCCATACCGCAGCTTCAGCCACTCATTAGCCTTCTTGAAATGCCCGCAATCGAACCACCCTCTCGATGCGCTCAATGGACTCGGATGCACGCTCTTCAGCACCAGATGCTTTGTCCCATTGACCTTTCCGCATCGCTTCTGTGCCGGCGTGCCCCACGCCAAAAACACCACGCCTTTGGTACGCTTGGCCGCCACGATGTCAATGACTTTCTGCGTCAGCTTTTCCCAGCCTTTGTTGGCATGCGAGTTGGCTTCGTGCGCACGGACGGTCAGACAAGTGTTCAGCAGTAAGACTCCACGGTCAGCCCAGGGTGTGAGCAGACCGCCATTCTTCGGCGGAGGGGCGAACGACGGGTAGTCCTTCTTGATTGCGGTGTAGATATTCTTCAGAGACGGCGGCGCGATCGTTGGCGGACGGACAGAGAAGCACATGCCATGGGCTTGGTTGACGTTGTGGTACGGGTCTTGCCCAATGACGACCGCCTTGACGTTAGGCAGCGGAGTGTGGCGCGACCAGCTGTAGATGTCCTCCGCGGGCGGGAAGACCTTGTGTCCCGACTCGGATTCTTTCTTGAGGAAGCGCTTGAGGTTGAGGAAGTCCGGGCTCACCACCTCGTCCTTCAGCACGCCAAGCCAGCTCTCGTGCAGCGTCTCGATCTCAAGCTTCAGGAGGTCTCTGTGCTCGGGGCTGAGCTTGGCGATCCAGGCTTCCTTGTCGAAGGTGATTGGCTTCGTGTCGGGCGCGGCCGGGGATGATGCCGGGTTGGAAGCGTTCGTCGAGGAGGTGGACGGGTTGGCTTTGGGTTGGCCGAAGAAGGAGGTGATGGAGCTGTCCGCCTTGGGCTTCTTCACGGCGTCGGCGGCGAGATCGACGGCCTTGCGCTTGAGAGACATCCTGATGTGCTGTTTGTGGTATATACGATTGTGCAGTGCCGTGGAATGCAAAGGGAGCGTGGAGTCGAGGCGATGAGGTGGACTTGGACGACGCGTCGATGACTTCACGCGTCAAAGCTAGGATCATTCGGGGGCTAGCGGCGGATGGAGCCGTGTCAGCCCGGCCCTCAAGGTCTCCGCATCTGATCAAGGTCAAGGGCAGCACGGTGATTCATTTGCGCCTCGTGTACACGTACATGTCTGTCTACCTCTGGTCTCACTAGCGAGTGTAGGTGAAGAAGACATTCTCCCGGTCCGTCATGTCCTGGAACGCCGCCTTCTCCCGCTCCTTCGCCACCTCCTCCTCCGACCACCCCCTCTCCGCAATCAGCTGCTCCAACGCCGCCTTCTTCTGCCCGTTCAGGCGGATGTTGATCCACGCCATCAGCGCGCACGCCACCATCATGACCACCGTGAGCACCACGATGCTGGCCTTGCCCGGGATGTAGCCCGGCGCGTCTTGCGGGAGGAAGATGTAGGTCCCCACCACGCTGCCGACGCCGAAGGTGAAGAGGGTGAAGGAGTTGACGGTGACCTTCTTGGTGTGCCCGGCCGTGTTGCTGGCGTTCTGGAGAGTGTCAGCAATCGGATACCTCCATCCAGTACGTCAATCAGCACTCACCCAGGCGTAAGCCAGTGGGAAGCACGGCGCCGACAGATCCTGGAAGAGCTGGGCGAACTGCAGCACGCCCTTCTTGCCCGAGTACTGCATAGTGGTCATGATGACCATGCCGATTAGCGTCGGCAGTTGGAACAGCAGGATCAGCGTCATCCGGTCATTCAGCTTGTCCGACAGCCATCCCACCGCGACCACCGCCACGCCACCAATGGCCGCGCGCGGCATCGTGAGCAGGAGCGATTGCCGCGACGTCCAGCCGAAAGACTTGGTGATGATGTTGCTAAACGCAGAGTTGCCACCATTCGGTACGCCCAGACACATGATGATGACGAACATGATCCAGGTCCGCACATCCTTGAACGTCTCCTTGATCTGCCCCCTCTTGATGTTCTTGTTGTGCGTGCCGCCCTGGTCGAGCCGCACGCGCTCCAGCGCTGCAATCCGCTCCTCCTCGGTGAGGAAGCGCGCGGTCATTGGCGAGTCCGGCAGGAAGAGCACGACCAGGATCCCGCAGGTGATGGCCAGGGCACCCAGGATGAGGTACAGCACCTTCCAAGGCTCCAGAGCGTGTCCGGTGTAGAACGTGACTCCATATGCGATCGCACCGCCGACGATTGAAGTCCTGAGATTGCCGGCGTAGAACCAGCCGATCCGCGTGGCTCGCTCGTTCTGCTTGTACCACATACTGACAATCAGGATCAGCGTCGGCGAGACGCACGCCTCCAGCATCCCCAGGAAGAAGCGCAGGGCATAGAAGCCCGAGAAGCTCTTGCACACGGCATGCAGCATGACCACCACGCCCCACACGATGATGTGCGCGCCCAGGTACTTGGCGAGGGGGAACTTCTGGCCGATGTACTGCGTGGGGAACATCCACACGAGGAAGCCCATGTAGAAGGCCTGCGCGACGTCGTCGTACAGGATGCCGTGCACAGGGAAGTCCATGATGGAGACGTAGGAGAGGATATTCTTGTCCAGAAATTGGGTGAAGTAGACGAAGACGAGGAGAGGCATCACGTGCCAGTCCTGGCCCAGCATGGATCAGCTATGTCTATGGCACATCAAGGGGTGGGGACTCACGATCTTGCGGCGCAGGCGACGCATGTACTTCTCGTCGAAGTGGTGGACACTGTGCCCAGCAGCTTGAGCCCGTCGTCGCCGTTGGAGGCGAGAGACGAGGCGTCCTTCTCGTCGACCATCGAACCGACTCTGACGTCCACATCGCCATTGATCTCGGTATTGCGAATCCCTGACTTCTTCTCGTCGACAGAGGACACATCTGGAAAGGGCGCGATGTGGCTCATGGTCGGGTAAGAGGCGAGGTCTTGCTGCGTACGTGACGTGAAAGACTACTGTGTCGTGTGCCAGGCTGGCATATATGTCTGCCACACAACACCGATAGCACAGCGTGCCTACCTTCCTGCCTCTTCGGGCACACGCTGTGCCGCATCAGACACGGATTGCCTATCACCGCTGCCGAAGGGCTGCACAGCGGCACTCTTGTAGACTCGAGATAGGGCAGCCGCAAGACAATTCGGTATGTCATCGGGCTTTGCTTGGAAAGGACGAGCAGTCCAGCTCTATCCAGCCGCCACGTGCTGCGTGCCTTCCCCATGTGGTGAAGCCAAGGTCGATCCTGGCGGGGGTTTTATGTCGTTATCTGTCGTGAGAGGCGCTCTTCTTGGCGACTCGGCCCACGGCCTGGCATGTCTTGACGAGCTTATGGGGAGTTGCGGTGCTGGGGGTTCCGCAAGACAAGTGATCGACAACGCATGTGCTCACTGATAAGGTCTGCGTGAAGCTGCCCCGAGTACCCGAGGAAGGTCCCGCAAT